>JAHWFP010072416.1:0-13447 GCA_023313725.1 Lithobius niger | reverse complement strand
ATTTCCCCCATAATGCCATGTAAAAGATAAATCTGTTTTTTTTTTTTAACCCTGGCTCCACGACGCATTACATGGGAATTCAACAATTTTCTTTAACTTCAGGACAGTGCTTCCACTTACTGGAATTTTTTTCCCTGTTTGGGGAAAAAATGCTCTTCAAAAGGGAAAAATATATTAAACAGGGAAAAGGGGAAAAAATAGAGAAATTCTGTGTGTTATTCGCAAGTTGCGAGCTTAATTCCAGATTTCAACGTTGGAATTGTACCACCCCAGCAATTGTACCACCCCGACACGTTATTTGTGAAATCTGCCAAGCCCTTAGTCCACATGATGTCAAATTGTAATGTGCCATTGTCCTCCAAAATTAATACCCATTGTTAGTTGAAATAATCCTATTTGATCAATTGTTGTAACAATACATAGCTATGATTTGTCTGTACATAATGCTTGACATCAATTGTAACGACTCGCTACAATTCTTCCGCCGGGTGCTCCCAACAATTAGGTATTAACCTAAAACTCCACCCGCCACCAACTCTCCAACTCCCGGCATCCAAAGGTAATTTCGGCCCTATAATTAGAATTTTTCCCAATTTCCGCAATCCCTGAACTTAAATTCAAACCAGACCAACCCAGTTGCTTGTTCAGCACTGCCACCCCAAAGCTACTTAGTTTAGCAGTCAACGTATGAAATAGCCCAAAACTAACTAATCCAAATTTTCCCAAGTAAGCCTAATGTCGTTGACATTCCATTTAAGGCCCTAAGCCAAGGTTAGTGTCGCCCTAGAACTTCAGGCGAGCCTGAGCACACGATCGCTCATATATATAACATTAAACTAACACCAAAACTGAACCACGACTATACCAGCCTTGTTCCATCTGTTAAGGTTAATTTGGAATTCCCGCAACCCCTAGACAAGCACCACGGCACATTTTCAAGCAAGTCCCTTAACTGTGGGGTTGGTATTGGGGCAGCTCCCACACGTACTAAAAACCCCTACACTAATGACTCACGATCTTCTCTCCATCCAGACCCACTTTCTCGAAGCTTCCGCAAGCCCATTATCTTCAACTCCAACAAACGTGTGTTTACATTTTAAACCCTTATCCAACCCCAATTCACAATTTGGTTAGAGTTTATTTATCGTTTGTTGCTGGCTTATTACGGTTAAAAATTGTGGCAGTACTAATTTTTACGGGTCCATCCACATCCTTTATTTCTAGTACGAACGGTAGGAGGACTAGTTCCACTAAGATAAGTAGTCTTTATTTTATTTGAATTTTATTTTCAATTTGCATCAATTGGTGGCCACGATCCTGCGCCATCAAAAAGGGCACATCATTAAAAAAAAAAATAGGAATGTTAAAAATTAGAAATGTAATGCAAGGAAATTAAATAAAAGAAGTAATAAAATGTATGTTTTTTTTTTTTGTACAGGGTAAAAAAAGGGAAATTTTGTCATTACTCGGGAAAATTCCGTAAGGGAGATGTGGAAGCACTGCTTCAGGGATCATATAGCAGGTTTTTCGGAGAGAATATACCTTCATATTTTTCTAACGGCAGTTAACCAATCAGGACCACTAAGGGTAGCCATCAGCCAATCACGTCTATTTAAGACCGGTAAAAAGAACACTGGGTATTTTATCCGATAAAATGTTTACCTTCAGCCCTCCATTTTGTTTTTTACAATCGACTGTTTCCTGGTTTCCGCCATGGAACGCAAGTACCACAGCACGCTATTTAGGGACCTAGTAAAATACGAAACAAATACGACGTATCAGTATCATTGCTCGACACATAAAGCATGATGCGGCTTCCCAACAACGCTTGATTATTCTTTGATTACCATGATAACAAAACGATCAAATAGCCAGACCAAGGTCAAACTTAGTGGACCTTTTCGCCCGAACATAAAAAAGAAACGAATAGTTCTCAGTAAACTGTGGCAGCAGAAGCAACCTCAGCACGTAAAACATTAAATGCGGTAGCATACTTGAATTAAACGTAAATATATGCACATAAATCACTGTAAATAATATAAACTTATAAAGGATATTTGGAAATAAGCCATCAGCGAAAATACACACTAGAATAACGTTATACAATTACGCTGCATTCGTGTGACGTGACCCGGATTCGAACCGGTGAGCCAGTCCTTTTCCAGATCACGAACATATTACCTTTACCGAAAGGGCCACTTGCCCACTGGACAAGATGAACCATATCAAGGTGGTATGGCAGTGATCTTGTCAAGGACTGGTTCGCTGGGTCGAATCCGGGTCATGTCACTTGAATGGAAACTCATTTTCGTCGGTTTTTGTTGGTAACTCAAACTTTCCTGAATTAAAAGTAAATAATTGCAAATAAATTATGAATACTTGTACTAAAACTTAGAATATCACGGATAATAATTATTACATCAGAAACCAAAGTTGGTATAAAGAAACGTCAAGTTCCGAAAGGTTCGGCCTTTCAAAGAAGTGATATCAACACACCAAAACATTGGCCAAATTAATCGCACCGACTAATAGTTCGAAGGTTAAATGAAAACGAGAGCATTGCAACTTTCGGTAGCAATGTTCAAGTTTTCATTTAACGTCCAAAGTATTATTCGGTGCGATTAAGTTGGCGATTGTTTTGGTGTGTTGATATCACTCCTTTGAATGGCAGAACCATTCCGAACTTGGCGTTTCTTTATACCAGTTTTGGTTTTTGATATGATATGATATCATATGATATCAGTTTTGGTTTATGATACTTTAAAAAAAAAAAATTGTGTATGAGGCTCAACTTAACTAGCCTGCAGATTTGTAATAATGTGCCACGTCAACTATAGCTTGAGTGGCCATTTTTTCAATATTTTAATTTCGTATCACTCCTTTGAAAGACCGAACCATTCTCAACTTAGTCGCCTCTTTATCGGTTTTCGGTTTTGCTTTAATTTTTCTTTTATTTAGTTTATATTACTCCTTTGTAAGGCTAAACCATTTTCAACTTGGTGGCCTCTTTATCAGTTTATGGCTTTATATTGACATTTTGTTTGTTTTTCGTGAATTGGACGTAGACACAATTTCTTTCGCAACGTTGTTTAGATTTGTGACGACACACTAGCGTGTGTCTAGATGCGCACGTCAGTACGCACGTTGTCATTGTCCGAACTTTGGCCATCCAATCAGAGACATTGCCTACAATACTAACATTGGTTATAACAATACTTTAATAATTACGCGCCCTCCCAAACCATTCCCGTTCCTGTTACGTATCGTACTGCAGCCATTCGTCCAATATCATAGCTGGAAGCCTTCCCGTTATCTCGGTATCGATTAATAATCACCCTATGGAAATTAACATGGGGATGAGCGGACTAGAAGTAGCTAGCTGGCTAGTAACACATTTGCAACGTTATTGAGGGTCAGATTTTGCATTAAAAGCTGCTTAGGTGACATTCCTTCACTAGTTAATTTTTGTTAGGTGCGTCATTGCTCTCCATTTCACCGAAATTTAAGCTTTTTTTACGGCATTATTATTTTTCACCAAATATCTGAAATGTGCCCAACGTATGCTTCAGGATAATAGACACTTACGCTAAAAGGGTTAAAGGGTTTAACGAGCGTTAACCACTCCTGGTCATCTGCCCGAAGCCCTAAGGCCCTATGTCTGCAACAGCCAGATTCCCAGGCGGTCACCCACCCAAGTACTTACGCTATGGCGTCGCGCTACAATGGTTACCTCCTCGACAATTGAGTTGGTGTGATGTATGTTGCCTAACTTGACGCGACACCCTAGCGTGTGCCTGGATCATATTTCAAATCTAAGAAACATTATTTTCATTAAAAATGAAACACATATGTACTTTGATAGACGCGCCTTGCCGAAAACTAATGTTCGTCCTAAAATAAGCGTCAGCTTTTACGATGAGTTACTTTCGACATTCGGCAAGTTTGTGACGGATCGTGAGGGAGACAAAGCTACGTTTATCCATCGACTGTGGTACCCAAATTAAAAGTAAATACCCTAGTTGAAGATAAATTATTAATACTTGTCCTAAAACGTAGTAATGTTACGAATGATATTTTATTTTAAATCTAAGCGACAGCATTTTCATTAAAATAAAATACGTGTTAACTTTGCTTGCAGCATGCACTCTGGTGGGGACTAATGTTCGTTCTGCAACATTCGTTTGCTTTCACGGTTAGTTACTTTCAGCACATTTATGATGTATCGTTAGGGAAACAAAATTACTTTTATTCATCGAGGCGCAAGTAGAAAATACTATTCCTATAAACACTTAACGAACCCATGAGTGAATTTGAAGAAATTTTGTAGACTTTTGTGCAAACTGGAATTATGAATTCAAGCGAAAAACCACTGCAGTACAACAGTACTAGGCAGCATTATGCAAGTTGAAGTTTGTATTTTAAAGTAGATTTTTAAAGGATTCCTGTTTCACATCGACTCGAGAGTAGTTGACGTGGGGCGTTGCGGTGAAGTCCCTACACCGTCGCCATAACGATCGGGTTCTACTGACAAAAATTCCTTCATCTAGACACACGCTAGTGTATCGCCGCCAAGTAACAGTAGATCATCCCATTGTAGACATCCGATTGTTAAAAATTGATTGTTAATGATAAAAAGGCGGCTCACTAGCAGACATGTGTTTGTTAACTGTAAGCAACTGAAAGCTTATTTTGGCATGTTGAGGATAAATCCCAATGCGACAGAAATGTTTCAAATTGTGGAAAATGTAAGGGGTAAGGTCAGAGATAAAGAAAAACTAAAATTTAAAGGATGAGTGTCCACCAATCATAGAGAAAAAGATGCGTCAATAACGTTGTTTTTATGTTACTGCTAGCTTATAAGATTTTTCCCATGTTAAATCCCATAGACTTTTTGCTCATGGCTAGCGCAAAATTGAGAAGGCCTACGTATCTGAACTTTTGCACACGGATGCATGGTGATCTGAGGATGGTCCTTTTGTTTATTTGGGGGTTGTAGGGGTCAGGACAAATGCGTGGGAGGGTTTTGAAATTCGCCACCGGCGAATTTAAATTTCGTTTCTTTTCCAAGTTGCAACCAAAGATTTTATGCAACAATGGCTTGAACAATCAAGACTGGTCCTTAGACTTATTGTAAAAGCCTGGACGAACTAAAAACTGAACTGTACCGAAAGACAAAATATAGAAACATTAACGTTGCCGTGGATAGCGTAAGAATAAAGGGATGCACGTTATATGATGGTTACGCAACAATACGAGCATACACGAGCTAAAGGGTTTTTTGTTAATAACCCCCCAAAAAATGCTTCACGTTCTGCTGTTTTAGTAACAGCGACCTTCGGGGGTTTCTGCATGATTAATTAAATGTGAACGAAATCTTGAAAAATTAAGGGGAAGTTGTAGGGATAAACAAAACAACTGAAGGAGATGCGCTGATTGAGTGAGCGAAGCGAACGAAATCAGCGATTGTTAGTGTGTGCAAAAATGGGATTGAAGCATCTTAAACAGACGGTGTAACCTTATATACGTTCACAGTCCTATGAAAGTTGTGATATCCACCCAAAACCATAACTGGTAGAAAAACCCGCCAAGTTTCCAAAAACGGTCGGCCTTTGAAGGTAGTGATATCATTCCACCTGGGAAAGGCCGCCAAGGTTATTCCTATTAGCCAAGTTAATCGCACCGAATAATACTTTGGACGTTAAATGAAAACTTGAAGATTGCTACCGATAGTAGCAATCTTCTAGTTTTCATTTAATTTTCGAACTATTAGTATGTGCGATTAACTTGGCTAATAGGATTAACCTTGGCGGCCTTTCCCAGGTGGAATGATATCACTACCTTCAAAGGCCGACCGTTTTTGGAAACTTGGCGGGTTTTTCTACCAGTTATGGTTTTGGGTGGATAGAAATTATTACAAACAATTTGGTGCGTAATGAATTGCTCGCTGACACATGAGGCTAAATATTCCGCAGTGTCAAATGCACAATGCGAAATACACGCATGAAGATTGTTTATTTTTTTTTTTAAATCTAAAAATAGATTAGGGAAAAAAGCGAGAAACGTATGTAGAAATGTTTGTAATCGCTGAATGTTTACAACGACCGAAACAACAACCTTCCCACGTGTTAACGGGGGAAAAAAAAGATAATCACATTTTTTCAACAGTTAAGGTCATTTTAACAGAAAAAAAAATGAAAAAAAAAACAAAAACATTTCCGCATATTTCCCATCTACCTTTTTTTTTCCTTTTTAAAAATATTACTTTTGAAAATATTTACCTTAAAAATTTAAATGATGCTAGTCAGGATCGAGAATGGTCGCTTCTAAACCGCTTTTGCATTCGGGTGATGACGGAACATACCATCAACAAACGCAATTTTAAACATCAAATTACCAGTCTCCATTTCGACTCTTTTATCTCCCAATCCCTCCAAGTCCCCCCGCTTCTCATTTCCCAATTATCCCACCCCCATACCCCGACTCGTAGTGGCGGGGATTCATAATTGGTAGGCGAGGACGGGCGCCATTACATCGAGTTTTTTTTCTATCACAATAAATGTACGATTTTTCTTACAACAAAAAAAACTCATAATAACTCTTGCTCCACAGACAAACTGACACACGCGCACGCAGATACCATTTCGTAAACAAGTACCGCGCATCACGTTATAACGATGCTACGAGAATAATAACTATTTAGGAACCATTCACAAAGTGCATTCACAGGGGGTCGTTCAAAGGCTCGTGATGGAATTCCCTCATTTTTCCATGTTTTCCAGATCAATACTGATACTTTTCCCTGATTTTTTTTTTTGGGGGGGGGGGGGGTCGAAGGAAGGTGCAGTATAGGTCTGAAAATTTTTGGGGGGACATTTTACTCAAATGGCAATATCCATATCAAAAATTGCACTGCCCTAACTGGTATGGGTGAAGGGTAGAAAAAGGCCATAATCTGAACAAAACTAGAAACGCACTTAACACGTATACGTCCCACATTACTTGGGCCTAACGAGATTTTGCTTTATCAGAAAGGAAATAAAGTTTTAACTGAAATAAAATGAAGGTTTTAGAATTAAAAAATTAAATCCGAATTAGCTATTCTTTATAGGTGAAAGCGACTTTCTGGAAAATTTTCAAATTCCCTAACTTTTAGAATATAATTTATCAAATCCCCTGGTTTTTCCGGGCCTTGAATTTTCCAGACTTGATAAATTCCCTGAATTTTCCAGGTAGAACGCCACCCTGATTCATCACGCTCCGAGCCGGGGAGGGGAGGAGGTGGGGTGGGGTCGTGACGGAATGTGACATGGGGAAAGGAGTGACGGTGTTGGCACAAGTGTGACGGCACGTTTTTACATTTTTTCATAGAAATGGAAATAGAAATAAAACCAGCGACGAACAAATCTTCACCAATACCAACCCACCCAAAACCGGCACCAGAAAGGAGGACTACCCAATCCAAGCATCAAAACGAGCCTTGAAACAAGAGAGGGTAGGGGCTTCGACGACAGAAGCCGAGAGAGAGTTCCAAGGCTTAAGAATCCTCTGACGGAAAAAAAACTGCTGGTGAATGTTAAGCCCAGAGGAACGACCGAACAGTTTGAGGTTGTAACCCCGAGTACATAACAACGGTTGATTGGAAGAAGATCGGTAGAATCTGTATCTGTATCAGAATTCGGTTTGTCTAAAGGGTCGAGGCGAACAAATTTGCTTACACCTGTATCGCGCATTAGTCCCTGACGATTGTCCGGCTCGTCCGGGTCGCCATTCCCTGAGGGATGCCTTCCAAGGAATACCTTGTAACAGGTATTCCCCACAGGGTTTTTTTGGCCAAAGCAATCCCTCTGGGTTCCTAGATACCCATCAGGTTAATGTTAAGTTCAAACTATTCCTAGCACCAATAAAACGTTATACTGCCATTTTCAATACATAATTATGAAGGCAATAAATCATATGGACTCTGAAATATAGAAGGACAGCAAATAATTAACCCTCAGAATGCCTTTGTTCCTTGCCTATGCTGTTTAATGAACGTATATAGTAGAGGAACAAGCCCTTTAAAAGCTAAGCCGTGAGGTGCCCAGTTTAAGAGATTCCCTCCAATGGCGTTATTCGGAAGAATATTACGGCTGTATCCAAACGGACTCAAGGGAGACGTGACTGCCGGCTTGCCAAACGGACACGTTTTAGACTAGTCATCCGTTTATTAGGAACCTTCTAGAAGAAGGGGGAAAAGCTTTCGACGTCTGTTGGTGGAAATACGGAGGGGGGGGGGGGGGGGGGGGGCCGGTAGAGGGAAGATATGAAGGAAGAAGAATGAAGGAAAGAAAATCAGTTGGGCGTGTTCGCCTCGCGCTATTGGATTGGCTCACGCCTCACGTGCTGGCGTGACGGGTGACGTCACAATAAGGAAGCGACACAAAAGAAGAAGAAGCAAGTGAGAGACCATCGCGAGATTCGCCACGAGAATTGCGCCTGTGCACGCGCGCGTTCTTTCGGTTCGGTCTGGTTCGGTTCAGTGGGGGGAGTTGTTATTGGGTGCAGAGCTCGTGGCATCCCGATTCTTTCCAGGACGATTAATGACATAGACCGGCAGAGATCGGCCCTGGTATCTGACCTAATCCCGAACAGGCTATAGGAAATTAGGAAATGGACAGTTATCACTTAAAACCGCTTTGTCGTGGAAAGAAAGTCGCTAGCATGAGTTGAATTAAGACAGATGCAAACCTATTTGCGTTGACTTCTGGACTTAAATGTTAGACTGCCGGAGTGGAGAATCGAACCCACCACCTTTGAACCAAAGGCCGAGGTCCTAGCGTTGAGACATCCTGACATGGCGGCATAGCTCAGCGGTAGGACCACGGCCTTTAGTTTCAAAGGTCGTGGGTTCGATTCCCCGCTCAGGCAGTTTGACATTTAAGTCCAAAAGGCAACGTAAATAGGTTCGCATCTATATTAATTTAACTCTTGTTGAGTCGTTGGCTTTCCGTCCTGTCAATGACAATCGAACGCAGGATACTTACGAACTTTAAGGTGACTTGCTGAGCCATACCGATAAGGGCAAAAGGCATAGGCCAGCCTTTAACATACGTCCATAGGCAGCATTTAACATACAGGGAGGTCCTTAAAGTTTTGGAAAAATATAGGCCTATATGCTAGGCCTTCACAAGCTTGTTGGCAGGGATCTCTTCCGAACTCTCATGTCGTATACGGATTCTAAATGAAAATACTGGGAAAAAAGGAAACAAATAATGTCCTTCTGATCGCTGCCAACGTTCGTAATGATAACTTTGAAGCTACTTTAGGCCTATTATAGGCCTATTTTAGGCCTACATTTTTCCAGTACTTTATGGCCCACCCTGTATGCATATAAACATACACTTTCCAATTGCCACTGGAGAGACGCTTATTTGTCGTGCCACACTCCTAGTGAAACGAATGGAACACAAATCAACCGTGAAATAACGATTAAGCAGGACGGAAAGCCGACGGCTAAACAAGAGTCAAATAAATACAGATGCAAACCTATTTTCGTTGCCTCTTGGACTTATATGTCAGACTGCCTGAGCGGGGAATCGAACCCACGAGTTAAATGCTGCCTATGGCCGTTTCCTTTTGGCCGTGTCAGAATGGCTCAGCGGTAGGACCTCGGTCTTTTGGTTTCAAAGGTCGTGGGTCCGAAGGCCTTTTCTAATCGGTCAAGTGGTTCAGGGGTTGGGGAGCCCTAAATGACCAGATTGATTGTTTTACATTGTTTTAAACATTGTTTTAAACATTGTTATTATGCAACAACGCCAATCGGAAAACTCCATGAAGTGTTTGTTTCATATTAGTATGTGTGTATACTGCTTCGTTTTTACAAGCAGAAACTTGAAACAATGTTTCATAACAATACAAAACATTAAAACGATGCCAATTTTAACCCATAAAACCGTATAGTTGCCACCATTTAGCCAGCGCAAAACAACAATGCCTTTTCCCTAAGAAAGATCAAGAAAAAGAATTTATCGAAGGAAACAATGCTGAAGCAATGGTGTAACAATAATGCTGCAAACAACATCTTTACAAACATGCACATGACGCATCGAAACCGTAAACAAAACCAGTAAATTCAAGATGCCGCCCAACTAAATGAAGTAACCTACATTATTTAAATTACACATTTCATTATTATGGGGCAGGTGTACTCCTAAATTCGCCCTTCTTCATGACGGGCTTTACAACTCATCAGCAACTAACGCCAATCAACAAACGCCAGTAAACTGAAGATCAAGTAAATAAGGGCGTTTGCAAAGAGTACAGAAGACCCACTTGGTATGCCAAAGTAAAGGGTTTTATGGCGAGCGTTAACCTCTTCCGGTCATCTGCCCGACGAAGCCCTAAGGCCCTATGTCTGCAGCACCCATTCCCAGGCGGTCATCCACCCAAGTATCACGAATTAGAAAACCAAAAGGAACCCGTTTGATGCTTGACTGGTCCGAAGTTAAAACATCAAAGAACACAAATAAGCTTTCCTGCAAGGTTTTGAATGTCACGTGAAACCTTACTGCTGTATCCAACCATTATACACGTAAATACAATTAAAGCCAGAGCCCACATTTCAAAACTTTTCTTGGCAAAAAAAAGGGAGAATAATGTAAGGCTACATACTCGACTACTTTCTTGGCTAAATTTTTGAGTGTTCTTTACTCACGTCGTCTACTTTCCGTTCATCACCCTAATGATGATACATATATCATTTTTCCAGATTGTCGAGCACTTTTCCAGCCGTGGTATTTCTTTATTATACTTTCCAGGACAATTCCAGATTTTCAAGTACTAGCACCATCGAACCCTGAATAACCTGTAGACGATTAGTTTTAAACATTTTCAGCGATGTCGTTTAGCAAGTAGAATGCACCAATCATTAGCTGATCTATCGTGAGCAAACGTAAAAATTTGTAAAAATATTTGACCACAGCAGTAATGTTTCACGTGGACTAAACAGCGTGTTCCTTTTGCTGTATTGCGAGCGGTTCAGAATCTACCATCAAAATAAAGTTTGCAATAATTTTTTTTTAAGTGACGAGAAATGAAGCTACAGTGAGAATATAAATAAACAAACAGCCGCCCCGCCGTGCCATGTGGGGATTTCGGTGATATGTGGCCATCAGTATAGCTAAGAAAATTCCTGTGTTACTGGGCAGTCGGGAATCGAATCAAGACTCGCGATTACAGGTCGACTGCTTCAACCACGAAGCTAACACAACACTCCCGACTTTATACCAGTATGACACATTTATGATATACACATTTTGCTGTTGTAGGCAAGCATTAATAATATACGGATTGCAGTGTACAACAGGTTATATTAAAGGTACATTTGTCAAGTTTTCGTGGGTACATTGTTCATTAAAGAATATGCAGACTGCTAATTAAAATATGCTCCAGACGGCAGCCATGCTGTTTGCGACACTCCCTCAATCGACTTAGAAATTATCCATCATAAAATCGTGATTTGTTGATTTCGTGTTGAATATTGGCCTTCAGTTCGTCTGTAGTGATTGGATTGGGATGATACAAACGGACTTTGATATCCCGACAAATAGTAGACGCTGGAATTGAAGTCAGGGCTTTTCAGTGGCCAGATGTTGACAGTGCGGCGTGAGTAAGGCGTTAAGGTTCGGTTTCGTTTGTTGTTTCTTATGGATCCAGACGTTTTCCATTTGAACACTAATCTCTGGATGGTTGGTCAGACGGATTTTTCTGTAGTTTGACTCTAAATTGTTTGGTGTATGCTCGGCGCGTGGTGATTATTGACATTATTTCATTAGTTTGTCAACACTCCTAACTCGCTGCACAATTGAGTAAAAGTCAGCCATGTCGAGTGAAGCGATAATCTCGTCACATGTCTTTGTTCGCTTTATAAATTTACTCTTAACACTGTGCAGCTAAAAACTTCACAAAACACACTTTCCGTTGCTGTATTGTTATAAAATCTGCGATAAAATGCTTAGGCTGAGCGATCATTTGCAATGAGTACACCATAAATGTATCATACTGTACCATAAATTTAGAAAACTTGATAAAGTCAACTCAGGATGTGGCACAAACTTGCTAAGTGAGTTCAGTTGTGATCAACTGACCACTTAAACAAATGTTTCGTAAATTATTTCAACCCATTAACACATTTCATTTTCGTAGGCAAGAAATTATAACCTTTTACTTCGTGTTCAGACAGGAAATCCATTGTTTTACGATGCGGAATATTACTTACTTAATGAAAAATGCCATCGAAGTTATCGATGCAAAAATGAATGTCACTCTCGAATAGGGGAATCATGAAACTTTAACTTTCAAAATTACTGCCCTATATTTTCGAACGCAATTTACGACTAAAAGCCATTTCGCATAAAAAAGAGGGTTCATCTTCAATTTTTCAATTTATTTTCTCTTGTCTTTTATCGGGAATAATAATCTTTTTTCTTTTTTTTTCTCTTTTAGTTACTAAAGTTACGACTTGGCTGGCCCATTACCGTACGTCAAAAACACGAAAACGAAAGACCGACGTTTCTGCAGAAGAAGAAAAAAAAATTCAATCCTATGCTGACTTTGAAACGACTTTCGTATAGGCATCCGAAAAATCTTGATTGTTGCCTTGAGGAATGCACGATTTTGTGGGGTGGGGTGGGTTGGGGAGGGTCGCTAGTAACATGAAATACGTCAAGACGACAAAGAATTTGATTCATGTAACTAAACAGATTGGACTTGGAAGAGGTAGAGGGAACGAATTATTTATTTTTTCGTCCTTTCTTCGATTTTTCCTTATCCTAATCGTCTCTTGTTTTCGACAAACAGCATTATGTCACATACTGTCACTACCAGCACAGTTTAAAGAAGACTACCGGCGATAACAATGATCTATTTGTATAGTGAGAACACTTAAGTTGTAATCTAGCTGGAATGATCGAGTAATGCTAATAGAAGAGGAGATCATGAGACTTGGGCAACGTGATGAGGGACGGAAGAACCATTGATTGAACAAGAAACAGGTGAATAACATCAAGATCATTCCGTAAGATAACTTGCTTAATACGTACTACAGTTTAGAAATAAATCACACTTGAAAGGAACAAAGATCCGTTACTAACGAAATAAAAATAAGCAAACAATAAACAAAAAGAATGATCAGCCTAGAAACGTAACTACCTCACGTTGTTTGCGGTTGTTGCTCCCCCCCTCCAACCCCCCACCCCCGCTCATCCTCTGCAATGACATTCTGTGCCAACATTCAGGAGCTTAGGAGAGCGTGATATGCCCACATTCAGGTAGCAGGGAAGCATCGCGTATCCTCACTCACGAGCATACTGTACCGGGAAGCATTGCAAACCGTCATTCAGGAGCACACTGCACAGGAAATCATCGAACATCATCATTCAGGAGTGCACTGCACAGAGAAGCATCACAC
>JAHWFP010072413.1:0-11193 GCA_023313725.1 Lithobius niger | reverse complement strand
CAGTGCTGATCTCAAGGTTCCAAAAAATCCTGGAGCCGGATTCAATGCATTAGCGGAGAGCCTTGGGGAATCTGAAAGCTGCGGAAAAAATTCTTAACAGATGCTTCCGGCAGGGCTGTGTCCTTTTCACGTCTTGAGTCTCGTCGTGTGATGTAGGGTATTACGAGTGCGCAATGAGATATGATATTTGCCCATTTTCACTGGACCCAGCGTCCACCTTGGCTTAAGGGATTTAAAGAGCTATCCTCTTATGTTTGTCACGCGGTGAATAACACGTCTGCTTCAGGAACGAGTCCCGTACTTACAGGAGTTTGTTTTATGCCTTTTTTTTTTCCCTCTTTTGGAAGTAAGAAAAATGTTGGTCTTTAGTGATTGTGGTCAGCTTTTACCACCGCGGCTCTTAAAGTTGAAATATTAGTTTTCTATAGGTTCATAGGAAAGGACACATGGTTTATGAGGAAACATGGTCAAACAAATGGCCTTTCAAAAAAGCCAAAGATAAATCAAGAGTATACTAAAATAGAATAGAAGGTATCGGCCAACAATCTTATTGGGTGCTCGGCGTATCTTGAGTCCTGCATGTATTTTATGAGCGGCTACGTCTTCCTGGAGGGAGCGGCTTTAATCGACGGCCGCCATTTATTTTGTAACCATCTAGGATATCAACAAGGCACACTGCTACCAAAAATATACAATCGATTATCTGTGTTCGTTTTGGGGCCGAACTCAAGACAGGCCGTGGACACTATAGAGCTTTTTGAAGGTCCAAGCGGCAGATGTTAAGTGAAAGGTACCACTAACAGGACAGTTGCTTTTTGCCACATCAGGGAGGAAACCGGAGCACCCGGAGGAAACCATCGTGCAACGGGCGAGAAACAACTGGAGAAGAAAAACCCGTACATATACACTTCCCGTCACCATCGAACCCGAGTCTATAAGAAACCTGAGATTGTACTGCTGGGATCAAGACGCCTATCGAATATGACGCCATATAGTGCTCGCAGCTACCCGTACACCCAAAGTGCACCCTAAGCTCTACTAGGACCCAACATTCGTACATATAGTTCTGGAACAGGTAAATATGCGACCAAATCACTGTGTAAACGTGACAAGCAGAAGAAGTGCAACTCTTGAAAACTCGCAGCTTTCAAGTTGGGTTGAAAAGTCATTTAATTTTACTTTCTTCATCTAGCATTGTTAGCGGGAAAATATTATAGGCTTCGTGATGTTTTTTTGTTGGCACTGTAAAAATTAGATTTTTTTTATTTTTGCTGCCCTCGTCACGCGTTATCTCAGTGAGGGAGGTGCTTTTTCCGTGTTTATTTCTTCAATTTTTTTCTTTTAGTGTATGTGCCCTAGAGTCATAATTAATATAAGAAATATGAGTCTAGGACATTCTTCTAAGTGGCATAAGCTGCCGAATACTTAGTACTGACTGCGCCATAAAAACATACGTTGCGTTTACCAAAAACGTCGTTGCTTTATTTAAATTATGAAATTCACGGTTTTTATACAGCTTTGTTGTTTTTTCTGCGTTAAGTACTCAGTGCCATCCGGGACACAAGTTGCTCAAAATTGCGAACCTAGAAAATGACGTAAATGTGACGTAATCATTGGCTGTGTTGTGTACAAATATTGCAAACGATTGTCCTCACATTCGAGTCACATTTGTTTCGAGGTTAGTGAGCGAAAAGCAGCCCGCCCTTTGTCAAAATTCTATTATATTATTAAGTCGAATGTTATTTATATATGCACGCAAATTGTGGTGAGTTATATTATAGACGTTTTCGAGCCTTTGGTCGTGAGCCAAAACATAGAAATATTTCAAGGACTGGGGGTGCGGGAGAATATTCAACAAATCAGGTAATAATATACGCTCAATCGGCGGCAACGTGACTTGGGTTAGTTTTTACAACACGCCACACAAGCTATTCAATTTCATTTTTCCTCAGTTGCCGACTGAACAGCAAAGTAAGCGTGGTCCCACTTTATCTTGGCGACTTGTCATATGGTTCCGTTGTCAGTTTTTTTTTTTAAATTTATCTATTAGTGAGTAAAGGCCAAATCTGTGTACCGATTAGAAAGAAATTGGTAAGAACATTCTTTGACCTTCACGCCGAACGACGCGTATATACAGAAGTTGTGCTGAAATAGGCCTTAAATAAGAAGGCAGAGGTGAGGCGGAGGGGGAATCCAAACCAGCCGCTGTAAATGGCGGTCAAAAAAAACTTATTTTGTGTTGCAACTTCTGAAACTTGTGAATTCATCAGACGAACTGTAAGACGGGAAAAGCTAATTGACAGTGTCAAACCAATAATGTGCCCAAGAAATGCACAAATTGCAACCTCGTGCTTCTTTGTCAAGCAAAAAATAAAAAATACAGCAAATATTGTCAGAAAATTGACCCCAGCAATTTGCTCGATTTGTATTGTTTGCTTGATTATAACGAAGCACGACAACTTCGAACCGTTGCAATCTGCTCACTTCTTGTGCACTTTTTTGCCAGACATCAGACTGAAAACACACGCGACCTGTTGTGAGCAATATTCAGAATTAAATTATTCTTTAGGTCAAGAAAGGCTAATGGTAAAATTATTAATTAGAATCCCATTCGTCGCCACTGCAACGTTTCTGCAATGTGCGATTGGGCTCTTAGTAATGATGATTCTAATAGAGTCTGACATCCGATTTGATGGTGATTGGGCAGCGTCAGCCGCTATAGTGTCCGCGGCCCAACTTGAGTTCGCCCCAGAATGAACACAAATAATCGATTGTACGTGTTTAGTCGCCGAGTGCCTTGTTGATATCCAAAGTAGTTACAAAAACAATGGCGGCCGTCGGTTAAAGCCGCCCCCTCCAGGAAGACGTAGCCGATCACAAAATAATTACAGGACTTAAGGATACGCCGCACACACTGTAGGCATGTTTTATTAGCACTTATATGCTCCAGGTGGACGTGCATACAGTCAGCTAATTGCGCACATTCCCTTGTGGCGTGGAAGTACAACTAACGTGAGGTGTGGCACACCAGGTATGCATGCCCACCACAAACACTCCAGTGTCTGTAGTCTTTATGTGATGGTTTGGTTGCGCATTTTTTCGTTTATTTCAGAGACATTACAGCGTTACGTTGCAGGCCTCTGTGGTTAAATTAAAAACCGAGAACGGTACGTGATAAAAAAAAAAACACGTGTTGCGACGTTTTGAAGTGTTCTGCCACTCGTTATCAAGCAAAAGTGTAAATAAAATGAAGCGCTAAATCATAAAACCACATTCAAGAAAGCATTCACGATGCTTTACTTTACTTTTAATTATGCTTGATAATGGAATTGATTGAAGTTAAAAAGCACCGGTACATATAGGGCATCCAATCCCGAGACATATTAGTAATCCCAGGATTTCGGGATTCTTTTCTCTCAATCCCGATATACCGGGATTAATTCCGAAATTTCGGGATTTATTCTTATTATTTTCAGTGGCCAAAAAAAAAAAACTACAAGAATGGACGGTTGCGTTTAATAACTTCATTGTTTAAATTACTCACAAGGTGAAAACTTAGTGAACACAGCTAGTTGGTAGGACGTTCTTCGTTTGTTTGAAATGATCTGCTATTTTTTCGAAGTTTAAATCAATGGGAGTAATTTTAAGTTGTTATTTTTTAATCTGGCTGTGATACGTTTTGCACTCTGTAGACTGAGCCACAAAATTTGGAAAATCGATTCATTGGTTCTATTTCTAGGTGGGGCAAAATTTCTCCAACAAGATAGCAACAACAACAAGAATATTGTAGCCACATTCAAATAGCGTTCAAAACGTCCCTGGCCTTGTTCACACCTACGTTTTTAGCTATAAAACTTTAAAATCGGTTCATTGGTTTGCTATCTAGGTGAAAGCAAAATTCCCCCAACAAGAATAACATCAACAATACTGTAGTCACATTAAAATGTAATCATATTCAAAGAGCGTGTAGAAATGGCGTGGTCCTTAATTAATATCTATATTTTAAGTTATAAATATTGGAAATTTGTTCACTGGTTCGATCTCTAGTTAATAGAAAATTTTCCCCAACAAGAAGAACATCAACAAGAATATTGTCACATCAAAATAGTCTTTAAAAGGCTCTAGGGCTTATTCATTGTTTAAGCTACAGAACTTGAAAGTTGATCCATAGGTTCGATCTCCAGGTAAGGGCAAAGAACCCCAACAATAAGAATAACAACAAAAACAACAATAAGAAATTGCCTGCTGTGGCGGCTTAACGGTTCTATTGTTGTCACTAAAATTTTTAATATCGTGAAAAAGTTGTGAAGTCACTCCGACTACCGAATTTCGTTGGTGTATGTCAATTCCGGAGGGAACTAAAGGGTTTCAAAGTTTGACTTTCATCATTGAAGTTCACAATGAAGCTTATACAAGGACCGATATTGCAGTCCTTTTGACCAATGACGCTGCAATAAAGAGACAAATAAACAAAATACAGCTTTAGTATACTTTTTGTGTGTGCAATTGTAATTGCGTATTAATTTTTATTTCTCTTTCTCACACCATGGTAAGCAAAAGACGAATTTTTATCCATTTTATTTGATGGTGTTGCAAGGACACTGAAGAATATTTGAATTCCAACTTTGGTCTAGAATTTAGATGTTGTTACTAGTAGTTAGACTTGAGTCTGTAGATGAGAGGAAGGCAACGTTAAATTCACGGAAAAAAAAAAGAATTAATTTGTAACTTTTTGATACGAATTTAGCCTATTTTCAATCCAGTAAATCCCGAAATTTAGGTAGCCAAAATCCCGGGTTTTTCGGGACTAAAAAATGACCAGGATCCCGGGTTTCGAGATCCCGGGATTGGATGCCCTAGGTACATACAATCAATGTGTAAAACTGTAACCACAAAGGGAATGGACGAGAGGTTTCAAGCTCAAGAACTGAATTCCAATTCATTCCTTAATGCACAGCTATCACATATTAGGCACTGGTCCAGGTCGCAACCTGTCAGTGTCCAGCACAAGCAGTCAGCAGAGAGACCACCTTTCGGATTGTCTCTCCAACACCAACTAGCCCCTTCGGTTGTTCAGCCACCAACTGTAAAAAAAATTATATGAATACTTAATGTATTTGTTTAGCTAAACTCCTATTTTATGACTGAGTTCGCTAATGAAGGGCAGACAGAAACGTGACACTGCAACGTTGTGTAACATTACACAAAATAAGTTGAAATGACAGAACAACAGCGATCCTAGCGGGAAACATTGTCGCTACAGAGAAATAACACGTAAAAGGCGTGCGACGTTACACATAATACTGGGAAATAAAGCGACAGCAGCGTTCATAGCGGAAAATGTTCTTATTACAGCGACATAGCACAAGAAAGATGTGTAACATCAAGGACCGCGGTAGCGATCCTTATGTAAGCCTCAGCATGAACTTCCATGTTAAACGTCAAACTTTGAACTCCTATAGTCTTGCCCAGAATTGACACAGACCAACGAAATTCGGTATTTGGGGTCGTGTCGTAACTATTTCACTGCATTACAAATTTTAATGACAACAATCGAACCGTTCGGCGTTCACAGTATGGCCATTTCTTGTTGTTGTTGTTGTTGGGACTCTTTGCCCTCACCTGGAGACCGAACCACTGAACCGATTTTCAAGTCGATAGCTTAAAACGTAGGTATGGACATGGCCTAGGGCCTTTCGCAGACTATTTTAATGTAACTACAATATTCTTGACACGGAAAGCCAAATGGGCTAGAACGTTTGCTAGAACCTAGAGATCGAACCAATGAACTGATTTTCAATTTGTATAGCTTAAAATGTAGGTATTAACACCAACCAGGACCTTTTGAACACAATTTTGATCAGTATTCTCGTCGGCAGAGCAATTATTATTGTAGAGCACTGGGAAGAAATCATTAAGTGGAGTAACACATTTTTGCAAATCGAGCTAGAAACATGAAATTTGGTACACAAGTCTTGGGCCCCATGAAATCCCCCCAAGTGCATTAAGCACCTCCCCCCCATCCCAGCACCCTCCGACCCGTGCCCCCTCCCAGGGGCTTTGGCAACAAATTCTTATAGATCAAGCTAAAATCATGAAATTTGGCGCACAAGTCATTCTTAGCAGCATAAATCGAATCAGCCATGGAACCCACATGAAATTCCCACAAAGGGACCCTAGCACCCCCCCCCCCCGTGCCCCCTCACTGAGGTTTGACCAACTAATTCTTGCGGATCGAGCAAAAAGCATGAAACTCGGATTGGAATTTGTTAGCCAAAATTTATAGTACCAAAATTCGTAGTACTACAGGTGCATGTAGTAGGGGGACAGGAAAGGGCCTTAGGGTATATCTTGAGAGATTCCATAGCTAGCTCGATTTATTAGCTAAGAATTAACTTGTATACCACATTTCAAACGCTCGATGTTCATAATTAGCCAAAATTCTGGCCCGTAACAGCTGTACTAATCCTGAAAATCGAACCAACGAACCGATGCTCAATTTTAAAACATCAAGGACCGCGGTAGCGGTAGCGGTAGCGGTCCTTATGTAAGCCTCAGCATGAACTTCCGTGTTAAACGTCAAACTTTGAACTCTTATAGTTTCGCCCAAAATTGACATAGACCAACGAAATTCGGTATTTGGGGTCGTGTCATAACTATTTCACCGCATTACAAATTTTAATGACAACAATCGAACCGTTCGGCGTCCACAGCATGGTCATTTCTTGTTGTTGTTGTTGTTCTTGTTGTTCGTCTTGTTGTTGTTGTTGGGACTCTTTGCTCTGACCTGGAGATCGAACCACTGAACCGATTTTCAAGTTCTATAGCTTAAAACATAGGTATGGACATCGCCTAGGGCCTTTCGCAGGCTATTTTAATGTAACTACAATATTCTTGACACGGAAAGCCAAATGGGCTAGAACTTTTGCTCTCACCTAGAGATCGAACCAATGAACCGATTTTCAATTTGTATAGCTTAAAATGTAGGTATTAACACCGACCAGGGCCTTTTGAATACGATTTTGATGTGACTAAAATATTCTCGTCGGCAGAGCAAATATTATTGTAGAGCACTGGGCAGAAATCATTAATGTTGTTGTTATGACTTTTTACTCTCACCTGGAGACCGAACCACTCAAACGATTTTCAAGTTGCATAGCTTAAAACGTAGGTGTGGACATGGCCTAGGGCCTTTCGCAGACTATTTTAATGTAACTACAATATTCTTGACACGGAAAGCCAAATGGGCTAGAACTTTTGCTCTCACCTAGAGATCGAACCAATGAACCGAATTTCAATTTGTATCGCTTAAAATGTAGGTATTAACACCGACCAGGGCCTTTTGACCACGATTTTGATGTGACTACAATATTCTTGACACGGAAAGCCAAATGGGCTAGAACTTTTGCTCTCACCTAGAGATCGAACCACTGAACCGATTTTCAATTTGTATAGCTTAAAATGTAGGTATTAACACCGACCAGGGCCTTTTGAACACGATTTTGAGGTGACTACAATATTCTTGACACGGAAAGCCAAATAGGCTAGAACTTTTGCTCTCACCTAGAGATCGAACCACTGAACCGATTTTCAATTTGTATAGCTTAAAATGTAGGTATTAACACCGACCAGGGCCTTTTGAACACGATTTTGATGTGACTACAATATTCTTGACACGGAAAGCCAAATGGGCTAGAACTTTTGCTTTCACCTAGAGATCGAACCAATGAACCGATTTTCAATTTGTATATCTTAAAATGTAGGTATTAACACCGACCAGGGCCGTTTGAACACGATATTGATCTGAATGCAGTATTCTCGTCGGCAGAGCAATTATTATAGTAGATCACTGGGCACAAATCATTAATGTTGCTGTTGGGACTCTTTGCCCTCACCTGGAGATCGAACTACTGAACCGATTTTCAACGCGACGCTGGAGATTCTTTTACACGTATTAGTGCGACGCTGATGGCTTACATGTCTTTTTCTAATATCTTTTATTTTAGGGCCTTAAGTTTTTTAAGGCTTACATCCGTATTTTATACGCTTAAGCGTTTTTTAATAGTAATAGCTCTTAAAATTGAGTATTAAATAGGCTTTTCTTATAACAGTTATTTTAAGGTGATTACAGTATTCTTTTCTGTGTTATTCTTGCTGAGATAAAAAAAAATAATGGATATTGGCATTAAAAAACGCTTAAGCGTATAAAATACGAATGTAAGCCTTAAAAAACTTAAAGCCGTAAAGGAACAGATATCAGAAAAAGACATGTTAGCCATCAGCGTCGCACTAATACGTGTAAAAGAAGCTCCAGCTAGTTTTTTGGGTCGCTGGAGATTCTTTTACACGTATTAGTGCGACGCTGATGGCTTACATGTCTTTTTCTGATATCTAAGTTTTAAGTTTTTTAAGGCTTACATCCGTATTTTATACGCTTAAGCGTTTTTTAATACTAATTACAAATATTGGTGTTAAATTTGACGATAACAGCAACTCAAGCGAATAATATTTTCACTATACACGGCTAATTTGTGTAATTTCATACTACAACAAAATGTTTTTAATTAAAGCAATTTTTGACGCCTTTCACGTATATTTCTGATGTCATTACACACATCGGCGTTTCCAAACGAATTATTGGGGTATGGGAAGCAAAAATATCTGTTACTAAAAAAAATTGAATACTTTGCTCTTTTTATTCCTGATTTGCGTGTGTGGCGTGAAACTGCTCTTCCCATGTACATCTTTCATCTTATGTTTACTTGTTCGAATATCCTGTGTAATGCACACTCTCTATTTTTTCCAGATTTTGTGTAAAGTTACACAATAATTATGCGGCAGCCTGGCCACAAGAAAGTTGTGTAAAGTCACACTTTTTTTTTTGCAGTGTATGGAGAACAATTAAAGTTGCCTAAGGCATTATGTCAAGTGACTGGCAAACAGGTGCGAACTGGTCCCAACTGGTTGAGCAGAGAGACTGGCGTGCTACCCGGCTGTTGGCGTCCGGCAAAGTTCTGCTGTAGGGCAGAAGTTGGCAGGGCGCACAATCAGCTTATGTAACTGCAAGGCGCACCACAAGTGTTGGCTCGTGTTGCGTCCTGCTATATGTAAATAGCCGGTTACAAAACCAAAAAAGTGCACAGCATATAAAACGTGCTCGACGTTTCTCATTTTCAAGAGCAAATAAAAACACGTAAAAACAAATTTGCCAAGTCATTAAAAAGAAGGAAACCAAAAAGTCCATTTCTACCGGACAGAACTGGTCTGGACACCAGTCAAAGTCGGAACAAATAAATTAATAATTAAAAAGAAAAATAGCGAAACGAAGGGACCTCAAATGTGCAGTAATCCGACACCAGTCAAAGTGACGGATGACGGGCTACACTGACAATATTAGGATGTCCCTGGTGGCGAAGTGAGAAAACTGTAAATTTCTTCAATAGATTAATACATTCTTTATATTTAACGCACGGTGGTGACGTCACGCTAATACATCCCCATGCTAAAAGTGTAGTCGTTATATACGATTCATGTGAAAACCCACACACGTCACAGTGGGTTAATTTTGAAAACCCATATTTTTTTGATAATCTAACACTTTTTACGGGGGTCTACACAACCCCTGCTCCACCATGTGACATACGACCCGACTTTTTAAAATTACCGTACACAGCACAAATGCAACCAGCATAAACAGGCATATTTACAACCTGCGACACATTTCTTTCTAGCCTAACACGAAAAAAAAAAAACTCGCGTACTATGCTAGACCCCACCCACGGAGGAATGGCCCAACCCTCTTTCGTTCCGACGGTACGAAAACTAGGCTACTGACACTTTGAAATACACCTAAAAACCTACGAGACTCAGGCGAATAGCGCATTTTACATACTCATCTTATTTAAACTATTAAAGTAGAAAAAATACAGTTTTACCTTAAACACAAACATCGGTATTACGCAGCGTCTCTCCCCTTCGGTCGGCCTTCATACACAGGAAGGTTCCAACCCCGTTTCTAAACCGGAACTTCCGTTCAGGAATTTACACAAATCGCATGTAAAAAAAATCTTAAATTCTTGAAACAAGTCTTTAAAAAACTCTAATAACACGATAAATTAGCTCGACGTCACACCTTAGAATTAAAATGCATATCCGTGAGTCCTAGTCGATTTAACGGTTATAAATGCTCTTGAGCTCGAAACGGCTAGTCCACTATCTCGGGGCTGGAGGGAAAAAACTCTTGGGCTTCGCCCACTCGTGTTTCCCTCCACCCCCTCGATAGTGGACTAGCCGTTTCTCGCTCGCTCGCAATTATAACCGTTAAATCGACTAGGACTCACGGATATCTATTGCTTATTTATATTAAGCGGTATATTGTTATGTACAGATGGAGAGTGGAAGGCAATACAGTTGGATGGTTTCTAAATTGAATCTAGTTCGAACATTCAGAATTTGAAACAGAGTATGGTTATCCGAAATGTTTGGTTGATGACCAGTTCACTCTGTCCAATGAGAGTTGCCTTGCATGTAGGGTTCGCACATGGAATCTGATAAATCGTACTCGGCTTTAAATGGATGGGAAGTTTGAATTCAATTTTCTAAATAATGCAATGCAGAACGCTACAAACCGTTACCACTTCCGTTTTTCTTTTAATGTGGACTCTTCTGGCATTTATATGTATGTAGTACGTATATTACCTGTTGTTTTTCCCCTATCAGTTGCAATGTTGCATTCGTTACGCACGTTGTTGATTCAGAACTAAAATCAACGTTCTTCAACTAAGTGGCACTGCAGTAAGAAAGAGAGCATGTGCGTGAACTTTGCTGGTGTTCGAAAAGCTCAAAAAGGGGAGAAACATTTCCTATGCAAACCAGGGAAGCCCTAAAGAATTAGGTTTGTCTAAAGGGTCGAGGCGTACAAATTTGCTTACACCTTTATCGCGCATTAGTCCCTGACGATTATCCGGCTCGTCCGGGTCGCCATTCCCTGAGGGATGCCTTCCAAGGAATACCTTGTAACAGGTATTCCCCACAGGGTTTTTTAGGCCAAAGCAATCCCTCTGGGTTCCTAGATACCTATCAGGTTAATGTTAAGTTCAAACTATTCCTAGCACTAATAAAACATTATACTTACATTTTCCATACCTAATTATGAAGGTAATAAATCATGTGGACTCTGAAATATAGAAGGAC
>JAHWFP010072401.1:145181-158500 GCA_023313725.1 Lithobius niger | reverse complement strand
TTTTTTTTTCATCCATTATCTGCGCTTAGTTTTCCGCATCCTTGCAAGCATCATCCTTTCTCATAGTTCAGTTTCTACAAACTTGGGCTCGTGCGTAAATTTGGTCATCAGACATTAAAAGGCTTAAGTTAGCGATTAGTATCATGTTCACATTTTATTCAAAGCGTGTACAGTTGTGATGTAATTACAATACTACATTAGTAGAGTTGTTTGTGAACTACTTTATCAGGGTTGGGTTGTGGGCGTTTTATTTTTCATTTGACAAGGAATATAGTTTATCTTGAATACTCACTTTACCTTGTAGAGTTCATTACGATTACGAATGTACCAGACTGATACCAAGCCGATATTTGCTGGTGGGTTTCTCGTCAGTAGAAATCCGTAGCCGGTAAAAAGGAAGCATGTTGCCTGTCACTTGCCCGAAATATAGCATCACGTTACGCAAATATTGAAAATATTGAAAGGTCATCCTTGACTTTGTTACTTCCCAAATAATTACCGTAAATTGCTTACTAAATGCCATGGGTTAACGCATTAATTTGGCGAAAATATGAGGAGAGAATTATATAAAGCATAACCTATTTTTTCCCATACTTCCATACAGGGAAAGTGTTTACTCCATCACTGAAAAGTCTGTAGTTATCGTAATGTGATTATTCGTGTACATGATCTGGATTCAATGCAATAATTTGGTTAATTATGTCATCACTCCCCCAAATCCAACAAAATTCAGAGTTAAAACTTATTTCGTACCTCACAAGCCTTCATAACTACAGGATTGGAAACGATTGCACACTGAAATGGCAGCAAAGCGCTCATCTTCCATCCAGGAGAAAGTGATTCACACTTCACCCACGATTCACGATCCTTCTGAAAAATGGAGGCACAAACAGGAGTTCCTGATCGTGAATCATGTTGGATAAACAGTTGATTTCCTTAAATGCATGAAGCTTTAGTTAATTTTGCAGCAGTACAACAATGATTTAAGGTCATGAAAAGTTGATTTAAGGCCATGTAGCTTTTAGTCCGTTTTGTAGGAGAAAACAACGGTTTAAAGGAAGGGTGTTAATTTGACTATTTCATGATTTCGACTTTAAAATATTTTAGGGGAGTGGGCATTAGTTTCACCAGGGTGTTTAATGGGCAATTTGTGGTATACAATTAGAGCAACAATCATTTAAACTTGTGAATTGCAGCTTTGCAGTTGCAGATTATTGGTTCTTAAGGGTGTGTTGGTGACGAATGACAAAATTGGTGTTAGTAATTAGATTGGTATGCAGATCATTATTTGGCTCATCGACTTGGTATCAGTCAGGAGTAAAAAAAAAAGTGATCGGTACATACATAATCATGGTGAAGCTAAATTGTTTAACACATTAACAGTTTCTGTTGTTTAGCTTCATTAGGAATTTGCGTGTTGCTAAAACATGTTAATGCCATCATCTGCAATCGTTCTTAACCCCTCCTAGATTCGCGAGGTATGTACGCTTACATGTAAACAGGCTGGTTTTTAGGTAGCTCAACCTTGAGTTTGATTTTAACAGGACTGACGAAAATGCTAACATGCTTAGCTAGTGTTAACGGCGTACAATTGTACAAGTACATACGATGAATGGATGGCATTTATATTTAAGGATTGGATCATTTGTCGATTCGATTGAAGTTAATAGGTTGTTTACAGCCAATAACTTACTGTTTAATTTATTGGTTGTCATTTTGGGTACTAAATCCTTCAAGAGAATTTTATAAAACTGATAACAATGCTTTTACCCACTTACCCATTTTTGTTTTTGTTTTAGTGCCTTTGTAAAGTATACATACTACATTAGAATCTGTAATAAAGTCCTTTTTTTGTTTTAGTAACTGTTTGTTTGTTCATTTATTTACTTCATGTATTTCCATTGTGTGTTTTTATGTATTTTTGTTTGCATTACACCCACCTAAGCGTCCTGCTTCGCTATCAAACTTGCTGCTTTTTAAGTTAAGTCGTTTAAGGGGAAAGGCGTTCTTGGTATTCAGAAATCTCTACATCTGACGGCTTGAATAAAAATAATGCTAAAAAGCCAAAACGTGTAAAAACAAAATGGTGCATGAACACTGGATCACGACTATCAGTACAGCTA
Source organism: Lithobius niger (assembly GCA_023313725.1). Taxonomy (NCBI): domain Eukaryota; kingdom Metazoa; phylum Arthropoda; class Chilopoda; order Lithobiomorpha; family Lithobiidae; genus Lithobius; species Lithobius niger. The sequence continues at coordinate 156,377 of JAHWFP010072401.1, read as the reverse complement.
GTGCCCGAACAGGTACTGCACTGTCATTATTGCAGCAGTTCTTGCAGCTACACTGCTAACAAACTCCCTGCATAGAGCTTTGTTTGCCTATACCTTGAAGCGATTCATTCGCTTTCACCCAACACTACCATGTTTGGTTTCAGCACATGCTTTTTAATTCATCCTTCACATAGCATCCGATGCCGTATGTAGCAATCGTCTTATCAAGGACAGTCAGGTAATGTTTAATAGTAATGCTCAACATTATTAATACTTTGAAAAATTTTGAACATTCATTAAAACTGAACAATTCAAATGGCATCAGTAAATATTGAAAGTAACAATAACGTTTAAGCTGCGAAGATAAGCTAGACACATCAGAATTATCAGTGTTGCAAAGAATGCAGATTGTCTTGCCGGTCCAGTCTTCATCCATAATTGCTTTGATTCGGTTTCACATAATTTCAAACCTTGGTAGCCATCGCCCATTTGCACTTGTTTTCCATCAAATCGTTTTTAAAAATAATAAAGTAATGGTGCAACGGTGACTGAAGTACGAACACTGCATAAAATAAACACAAATTATCTTCGCTATGAATGTGATTATGCTGTGATTATTGCCCCATTGTTAATTGTCAGCAACAACTATTCACGTGATGAAATTTTAGATTGTAAAGGCATGAGGCCTAAAATCCTGAAGATTGGTTAGGAGAACCGGCACCAAAGATCAAAAACTCGGGGGCACTTTTTTTTTTCTTAGCGCTCACGAGCTCTAGGCCTCTTTCCACAACTCCAACTTTGGAAATTCATATCTCCACGGAAAATGGATAAAATCGACTCTAGTTTGCAGCATTTAATAGCCCTGAACTTTATCTTCCACTCTGAGAAAACAGATCTTTAAATTTCAACATACTTTGTTCTCTACAGCTGTTTGAAAAAGTGCTCAAACTGAGCGCCGACGCACGCAATTCATGTCGCCGTTTTCCACCAAACTGTAAATATTTATTTGTACTTTGAATTTTATTTCTAGGCATAAAGCCGACTAGCTTAGTTTTGTTGTAGGAGGGGCTACCAATCGGCACTCAACCACATATATGTATGAGGACCCATACTCTACGTTTTTATTTTTACTAAGGTGACGATTTTAGCAACCATGAAAACTTCGACTACACTCATGTTATTATTTGCAGCTGCGATAATACACTTTAATTTTAATGCGTTCTAGCATTTAAACACAAGCTGGTTTATTTTAATCTTTTACCTAGGCATTTATAAAAGCAATATTTAACGTAAATTATTTCCATGGACTCTACGTTGTTCAAAAATGGCAAACACAACTATTTTTTATTTTACCGGACATTCGGTGTTTATCTTGTATTTTTATTTCAGGGCTCCGACCATAGTAACCTCATCCGAATGTACAGTAAAAGCCTTTTCCTTCAATTAAAAACAGTTTAATTTTGAGCAACAAAATTTGTCCCTCCTCCCCTTCCTTCAATAGTTGCGATACATAATATCGTAGTTTTTATTTATAGGCCTATTAACGTTGTTATGAGTTCCAAACTCAATTGCACTTTCCAAGCCAAGGCCTCTATAGCCCAAAAGTCGGCAATTCCCTTTGCTCTTCAAGCTCCTACATTTCCCTTCCAACCGAAAGACAGTATTCAATTTCCCCTCCACTCAGAGCTCGAAGCTACCCTGCCCGTCCGCGCTTCCATGCCCACTTCCGGTATTGACAGAGCCTGGCCGGTCTGAGTCAGTCTCTCCTCCTCCAGAGGTCCCTCTACCCCCACTCCACCCCACCGTCGCTCTCCTACAGGTACGCGGTTTCCTTCTACCTGGCTGCCAGGCAGCAAGTATAAAACTCAGCTCCAGTGGGAAATTGTTAGCATAACTCAAGACTCAAAGGCTAGAAGTTACTACGGCGGTCAGAGCAGAGATGTCCAGTCCGAGTGTTGCCATGCCGGGCAAGGTAGTAGTTCTTAGATAGTAACTAGTTTAACTTGAATTTAATTTTGGAACTTTATTTCTAAATTTATAGTCATAAATCTTAAACTTAACCTCTGGTATTTGAACTTATGGGTAGTCAAACGCCATCGACATTTCTGGTCTAGGGCTCCCATAATTTAAGGGTTTAAGGTCCCCTTCCAGTGGCGTAACTACAATGAGACAGAGGAGGCAGCCGCCTCCGGGCCCACTGACTTTGGGGGGCCCCCTCACTGGCTCCAATTTAAAATTGTTTTGTAACCGCAAAATATCAGAAGTCATTGCTGTAGTTTCGTGAAAAAAGTTAGTTGTCTTGTGCTGCAAAAACTTAATAGTTTTATTTTTTATGAAGAAGGAATGGGGGAAGAGTGCGGGCACCACTGGGCTCTCGCCGAATGTGGCAAAAAAAATGCAATTTTTTGTGTGAAGGGCCTGCACTGGGATCTCGCCTTGTGGATAAAATTACATTTTTTTTAAGGTAGGGGGAGATGTGGGGAGGCTTCCACTGGACTCTTGCCTTGTGTGGAAAAACTACAATTTCTTTTTTTAAAGAAAGGGGCCCTCCACTGGGCTCTCCCCTTGTGGCAATACGTGAATTTTTTTATGAAGTGGGGCCTTCACTGCACTGCTGCCTCCGGGCCCAAATTTTGAAGTTACGCCACTGTCCCCTTCCTAAAAACCGGCTTTTTTTTTCTTATTTATGTAAACTCAGTGTTTACTAAATAATCTAAAGATCACCGAAATCTCGCGTTTATTATAGTCGAAGCAGAGCTTTCGAATGGTTGTTTCCATTTAATACTAATCTTGATCCAGTGTGATAGTTGAAGTGATTTTAGTGCAAGAGTTGCTAACTTCTTTCTATTTTTTTTTACTAAATGTAAGGATCATCATGTAATTCAGAGGGTTGAGATAGCCCAAACCGACTTTTTCTAGTCCAAATTGTAATGTGAACTTAATTCAGTTCTTTTGCCGATTTAATTGTAAATCCCAAGTGTTGTAGATACTCTGTCATGTTTTATTAAACTCAAAAGAAAGTTGTTTTAAACGACAGTTTGACTTCCGAGTCCGATTTAATTTGCAATGGTTAAATAATTACAAAACAATTTTCATTCTAACTCCTAAGTAGGCAATTTAATTAACTACCCATCGTGGTGGCAGTGAACCATGATTAGATAGGTCATAAAAGTTTAGTTAGGACGTTGACGCTCTTCTCTTAACCGTGCAGTAGACACACTATGCAATTTTTCACGAAAGTAAAAACTGCCACTTATGATTTCTTCTAAAATAACCACAAGTACGCCAGATGTCGGTGCTGTAGACAGTAGGCACCTCAAGACCCTGTAAGCGTCGCTACAAAATACAGGTGACGCCTAATGAAGGTAATTACACTAGACAGTGACCATTCACTTTCCATTTTCGTGAGGACAACTTCTCTCTGTAGATGGCCAATAAGTGCACGGGTTTGGGTTCAAATACATCTTGAATTGCCTTCCATGCCTCTCCTGCCATAGTGCAATTCTGAACCAGAGCTTCAAATCAACTTCCAGACCAAGGGCTATTGTTAATAGTAATAATGAAAATAAAAAGTTTGTCACAATAAGCGAAAAGACACTGAAGGGCCCCAGAGTAGCCACAAATTTGGTGTCTAAATTAAGTTTAAAGATAGTAATACCAGCCACAGGCTGAAGTTTACAAAATGTAAGCACCAACTCGAATCATAGTCAAGAAAAGAAGAAATTCGTTATGAAGTAGTTGGCTACAGATAACGAAACTAGCGAGATCTGTTTTGTGAATCTTTTTCTTGAATGCAGGAAAAGAAGTGGATAAAACCACGTCCGATGGGAGGGCATTCCATACATCCATTGTTGCGAAAGCACGTGATGACCTGAATTTAAATTGTGTTATTGATCCTAGATTCGAAGTTTCCTCAGCTGCTGTTGTGGTAACCTCGGGTTCAATATGGTGGAAGCAATACAGATCATGTTCTCCTGAAAACATTGTCATGAAATTTCCAAGTTGTAAACTTTCGGTCATTTAGTTTAGCAACACGTAGCATTAGACCTCATCTGATAACATGTTGAAGAGTCTTGTTACACAACAGTATATATTAAGGCTGTGCCGGTGCCACTTTTCCCGATACTGGTTCGATACCGGTGCCCGTTTACCCGGTTCCGATCCCAGTACTGGTACTATTGGTGATGTGCCGATACTGTGCCGATACCAAGCCAGTGCCAAGCCGGATGTCAAACGATAACTTAATAAACAATACAGAGCGTGTTGATACGTCAATAATTTACTGGTGTAACAAACTTAACACTTTTACAAAAGAATTATTTGCTTAACAATTTGTAGCTCAACGAATTCATGTAATTTTTTTTTCAGTGTTGACTGTAGACATTTTATACTTATAAGCCTTTTCTTTACTGACTTAGTTGTATGCTAAATAATTTCAAAATATTCTATTAAGAAACTTATAGGTTGTTTAATTTTTAGTAGCGTTGGAAACAATATGCCATATTAGTCATGTTTGAAAATGCCGATTATGGAAAAAAACAAGCCGATGCCGGTACTTTTTCCGATACTTGTTAACCAGGTGCCGATCCGATACCGGTACCAGTGGTACCTGCAGCCGGTCCTAGTATTGGTATCTGCACATCCTTAGTATATGTATATGGATACACAGGCAGTTCCAACCAAAATTTGCCGTACCACAGTGGTTTTTCTCCAGTATGTCAACCAACCTGCGTGCCTATTATTCACTTCAGCTACTACAAATACTGCAAATCCTCCATAACTTGTAAAAGGTACAAAGTAGGTAATGTGGGCACACTGGCAGTCCCAACCAAGTCATCAAGCCTTACATGTTTGCATGTGAGTGGTCTTTCTCCAGTATGTCAGCCAACCTGGGTATGCTCTTAACTGCAGTTAAAACTAATGCAAATCTTCCTATTGTATGCACCAGTGTCACTTGGGTCCATTCACTTGTAGTACGTTTCCAAAATTAACTGCAGTTGAATGATCTTTTACCAATTCTCTTTTGTGTTATCAGTTACACAGGGCCTGTCCTTCAAAACAAATGCTGGATAAGGGTGCCTCAATAATCGATAATTGGATAATATCGCGATAAAAAAATTTGTCGATTATCGTATCGCACTTTTTCGGATTTATCGAATTATCGTGCAAACCCCAATGGTTAAATTGTCATATCTCGGAAACTGTAATCTCGGAAAACTGGAAACAAGCAGTTGGCGGTGTTGCGTGTGGAATTACAAGGGCTCTCCAACAAAGTGTGCAATACTGTTGCTAGCCAGTAGCCACTTTAGATGATTGGAGAGTTAGTTTAATGTATTAATAGACAAATGTTTAAGCATTGAGTAGCAACACAACTGCTGAATTGTTTCTACATGGTGAGGAAGTAATGGACAGTGGCACTTGCATTTTCATTCTACTGGCCAGATTGTGAGTGCAAACACAATTAACATTCGTGAGGTTGCACTGTAGGCTTCAGCTACGGCTTTTTTTTTAATTAACAAATTTAAATGGTTATTCTAGCCCCAAAATTTGTTTTATCAAAATAGTATCTATTATCGCGATAATTTAAAAAAAAAGTATCATGATAAAAAAATTTTGTATCGTGCCATCCCTAATGCTATAAACCCTTGTTATTTCAAAGGAATCGTGGTTCTATTTACATAGAAATGATAAAGAGCTCTAGAATTGTCGACCACCTTATTGGACAACACATGACATTGCACAGAACTTAAAGAAAAAACACGTGCAAACTAGTTCCAATATGATCACTTAATGTTTTTATCCCAGAATACCGTCCCCCAATTAAATTTGTGCATAAAATTTACATAAATTCCTGACAATATCGAACATCCTGTATCCACCTCACCTAGGATCTTGACAGGATCTTGACATCTCGGGTGCTGCGCTTATGCAGGTCGTCGACCATCTTGTTGTCGGAAACTCGACCGTTTGAACATGCTTTCGCATCATCCCTGTGGTTTACGTTGATACCCAAGTTTTTAGCGATTTATTCGTAGTGTTTTATTATTTTAGTGAACCTTAGTGCTTCTGTGTTTCCACTGATGTTGTGTTTTGAACATTTTTTGGGTTTGATTTGTGTTTGTGGCCTCCACCGAGTGACCGTAACAACCCGATTAGGCTTAAACGTTATACTCATTTTCATAATTTCGATTGTGACTTGCGTGAACAATACTGGTGACGTTGGTACTGTAAGTCCCACTACTAAGTTTTGTGAGAGTTGCCTAATCATCCCAAGAGAACATTGGGACATTATTTTTTCCCTCGTGAATGCACCTACTCGGCACCCACTATGCCGGGCAACAAGAAGGGGAAAACCAGCTATAAAAAAAAAGATATTCCCAAGAAAATTAGTGCCACTTCGCCTAAAAATGAAGTCAACCCCTTTAGTGGAATCTCTAGCCAAGCTTACCGCCATTATTTCGACAGTGATTCCACGCGATTTTTTTATTTCCGCTGCATTAGACTTTCATCCTGATTACAAATCGCTATCGGTGATGATGTATCTCCCATGGTGACACCACGCACTGTGTTCTGCCGTGCTTCGACCGCTACGATCACGTTGTCTTTGGCATACACGATATCAGTCTCAGTACCAGTACACGGATTCAATCCCAGAACCTCCCGATATCCTCTCGGCTATCTGTGAATTGCTCATTGTTCAATCTAAAGCTTTTCTTCAAAGTGTTGATCCTAGATTTGAAGCTTTAAAGAACGAAAATCCCTTTCAACACCTATGATTTCTCCCTCAGCCTTTTTGAATCCTCCGGTTTCTAAGAAAATCCCCTGGTCCCGGTGTTTCCCCGCGAATGTAGGGTTTCCATAGCTTGGAAAAGAATTGCCTCCTCCTGGAGGTGATTATTTTATTCTCGCCAAAAATTCGAGGATGCAATCACAAGTTGAAGATTGAAGAACAGCTTGTGATTTCATTCTCGGATTCTGATAATTCAATTTCCTCGTAGCCCATGCTAAAAAGCGTAGTAAGAAAAAAAAAAGAAGATAAAACATTCTTTTTCCAAACATTTCTTAAAAAAGAGAAAAAGACTCCACTTTGTCTAAAATGACTTCTGGGCGTCAGTCATCGACCACTATTCATCTTCTTTTTTTGACCATTACTCCTTCGGCTCTCGTGTTCATCATAAAGAACTCCATCATTTATTTAATGAAATTATGGCAAAAAAGTTGCATAGCAACAACTGGCTACGCAAATTAAGAAATACCTAGCAATATTCAAAAATTTGTTTAGCAGCTCGTTTGGCTCGTCCAATATTAGCATTTTTTTCTAAAAATCGACCATCAAGACCACAATATCAACATATAAATTAATAATATTTTCTCTCTTACTGACTGTGTAATGTTGGATTACCGAAAAACCTTCATTTTCACAACGAACACTTTTTTTTCTCGAGCGCCAAAGTCCAAAAAGACCTCGGTCTTTACCATGGCATATCTCTGGCAATAATGGACTTAATCGGCCAAACCTGTCACTACTTTATAGCCCTACACTCCAGCTACAATTCTGGGGCAATAGAATCACGAAATTACATCTAGAAGATTTACAACACCATTTGAAAAACACACCAAACCTGCCGTAGCACTCATTACTTCCGGCCGCCGTTATTGGAAATTTCATGTATATCTGTAATTATTTTTCGATGTTCTTCGGGTACTTAACCTCGTATACATGTGGATGCAGACACTTAGACGATATTTTTTATGTGTACTTGACTGATCACCAATGTTATAGAAAATGTCCATTGTCCACCTAAATCAAACTCTGTCTTTCTGCTACAGCAGTCAAATCCGTAAAAACACCGTTATTCATCTTACTGTGAAACACTACAACGATTGAAAAATGTCACACGAGACTCACAAAAACGCACACTTTCACAACGAAGATAGTCCACTAACTGCAAATTTTCAACTACTAACTGTAGTCGTCATCAGGCACCTTAAAGGTAAGTTTGAACTCTGTTTACATTTTGTTTTTCAGTCCAATACACTGTTAGAATTCGAAACTGCCACTGTCTGCTATATTCTATATTCTATATCTTCGTTGTGAAAGTGTGCGTTTTTGTGAGTCTCGTGTGACAGTCAAATCCGGTTTAATTAATACGTTATAGCATTTTACTAAGCTAACTTATTTAATCTTTTTATATATGCATTTGCCCTCAGAACACTACCATTAGCTCGAACCATTTTAGACATCGGCAATTTTAACGGACACAAATTGTTGTGTAAGTAGTTTATTTAAAGTGTCCTTCAAATTCCGACAGTGACCATCCGAATGCAAACACCTAGCTTTCGTTCTATTAAATCCATATATTGAAAAGATCTGTTCGCTACTGCAAGCCGAATCCATAAAGTTATTCTGTACAATACACTTCGTCCCCCCCCCCCAACCTCAACTAGTTGTGATGTATAACATCGCAGTATTCGATTTACGGCTTGTTTAATTTAGCAGCAATGGTTTATTTATTGCAAAAGCCACCCTACAAATTTTAATTTGAGCCAATTCATGTAAGTCATGTAAATACGATTCCTACAGTCAGTCTTTTAATTCAAGGGCCTTTCCCAATGTTCAGTTGAGTTAAACTAAATTTGGCCCATCTCTACATGTCCCTACTCCTTCAAACGGCTCTGCTCCAAAACCCTTTGCCAAATCGACTTCTCCTCCTGCTTTTCATTGTTACCCTGGCCCTCAGCCAATGAGGAAGGCGCAGCTATCCTCGACGTCCACGCTTTGGTCGCCAGAATCCCCCACTCCAGCATAAAAAGCCCCATCAGCCCTCCCTCCTTAGCACAGCTCACAGATCTCTCAAGCTAGAATGGTCACGTCGGTCGGGAGTAGATATGTCACGTCCGAAGGTTGCCATGCCGTGCAAAATGGTAGTGGTTCGTATGTAACTAGTTTAGCTTTACAAGTTTATCTTTAGGACCTCCCAATTCTAAATTTATAGTTTAAACTTAACTAACCTCTAGCTTAGAGAAATTATGGTTGGCAAGCCATCGGAATTTCTGGCCCCCTGCCTTCCATAACGTAAGAGTGGTTCTCTTCATGAAAACCAACTTTCTTGTTTATTTTAAAACTTTAATCTACTGACGGTTTGATCTTCTTTAAGTAAGATTCATTTGAAACAAAACTTCAATGACTAGTTTGTAATCAAGTCGAGGCTTTTATATTCTAGAGAGTTTTTAGTTAAAACTCCGGGAGGTTTGATCTTTTGTCTAAAGCATTTAGAAACAAAACTGTGGACGGTTTGATCATGCATGAAACATAACTCTTGGAATAATTGTAAACAGCGGATGCTGAGCAATTAGCGGATAAACCCTAGTTGGGAGTCCAAGTCCACTTCTTTTTTCTTCTCTGAAATTGTAAGTTACCAAGAACAAAGTTGTTTTTGTCTGAAAATTGAATTTCCAAACTGTAAATTCGTACATGTTGATTTTTCCAAACTTGTAAAAGCTATTCTAGTGAACCTAAATGTAAACTTGTATTTTCCATTTGTTAAACTGCATTATTAAAGCCAGGAGTTTTAAACTTCAGTTCGTTTACTAGTTGATTAATTGTTTTGAGTGCAAAAATATTATGTAGCCCATTTTTAGCTTTATACTCCGGTTAACAGTTAAATAATTTCCACCGTTGGTGGCAGCGCAAACCAGTAGTATCAAGAATTTATAGGGTTTGGGAGGAGAATTTGTAACTCTAAAAAGTCACTATTGAAACACGTTTGATCGGTCCCCATTAGTTCAGTCCGAGTTTTCAGAGGGCGCCACGTGTTCCATCTGATAATTTTTGCTCATTTTTCAGCCCAAATATTAAACTAAATTACAACTAAGGTAGGCTAAATAATAATTAAAAGCAAGCTAGTTTCGTTTAAGTTAGTTTAATTTTAGGCTAAAAACTGAATTGAAATACCCATATAAAACACATGGCGCCCTCTATAAACTAAGACTGAACTAATATGACTGTATCTAAGACGTTTCAGTTTGGGGTCTCAGTCACAAATTCTCCTCCCCAACCTTGGTAATTCTTGGTAGTATTCAGGTTAGGTCCCTATAGTTTAGGACACCGACGCTTCATTTCCCATGCCAGGACTGTAGCCCATGCTGTGTTTATCATCGTAAACGTCGTGATAACCACCCAGAACCTAATACAGATAGTCCTTGTCAACCAATGATGTTGGGGGCGTTGCAAGCACCTCAGCCGTCGTAGCGTCTGCCGTTACAACTGGATGCTCTCTAAAATTGGTGTATCTGCTGCTTCTTCAAACAAGTGCTTTCAAAGACCAGAAGATCATAGTCTTTTTAATTTTGTATGTTTTCAAGACAGTTGCATACTTGTGCCTCTGAGACTGCACGTGCTTGTTTGCGTTATCTTTTTTTTTTAGCCTTTCGCTCCATCAATAAATACACAGTTAAGTTCCCCATTTATTATACCTTCATATTTCCTACAACTATACAAAGTACAAACATGCTTATGACCATTTACCAGATATTGAAAATGTCACTCGTGTTCCATCTGGAAACAAGAATTTTTTTCCATCCTTCAGCAGTAGCCATTAACTGCGGCCTCCGTAGCTGGTTGTATGTTACCATGAGGAGTGTGGCTGTGATGTCCTTGGCGGGGACACACCTAAGCCCAGCGTGGGCACCAATGGTAATAACTCACACGGACTACCAGAGTGTAGGCTACAGCTGATAAGACAGCGAACTTCCTGTTTACTCCTGTTTAAATACAATTACCACAGGAAATCATTTGATATACGAATGCTATATATAATAATGGAATAGCCTATTTAGTAGTTAAAGGGTTATCTTGGTAGGGTTAACATGTAAACATAAAATTGATGGCTGCCATTGTGGAGCACACAAGTGACGACTCCACAATACAGCGAGCGAAAAAAAAAACCGAAAAAAAAATCTAAGCCTAGCTAGAAATAAAATTATGATTACGAAGGCAAGATGTCTTTTTTTAGTGCACTACCTATTTTTAAAGAAAGATACATAATTTTTCGCTTTCGAGGAAAAACTAAACACTATTTTTGAAAATTGTTTTTACAAAATAAAGAACTGAAGATGATTTAATATCAATTAGCTCTCACCCACAAAGATCTCTAGACAGACTGTTTCCCCCTTGTTTGGGCTCGTCAGTAGAGAATACTTTGTGGATGAGAGCTA
>JAHWFP010072401.1:104542-144781 GCA_023313725.1 Lithobius niger | reverse complement strand
GACGATTCTGCTATTTCGCTTGCTGAAACCGTATTCGTTTCGCCATTATCAACTGAAGATGTACATGGTTAAGCAAAAAATTAAACATTACTAAACTGGCTGAAAACTTGCCAGTTTTAAGTTTCTGTTTTGATTTCAGGAGCAATTTTACAATGGATACAATTAAAATGTTCAGTGTTGTTGTTTTAATTTACATAGCCTTTTTTTGGAATTTTCTTTTTGCAGCAACCATTTCTGCAGCTGAATCGCTACAGCGTTGCTGTGGAAGAACATCTGGCATTCGAGAGATTGTTGCCAATGTTACTTTTGGTTAGGCTTCACCGGAGTGGGAATTGTGGCTCCAAACAATTTTTTGTTCCGATGAGTGAAGAATTTATGTACCCTAAATCGTGTATTAAAAGCCCAGTTGAAGCTAAAGCTAAAAGCTAAAATGCTGTAAAGTCAAAATCATGAAGTAGTGGAGTTAAAGCCCACCCCTCAAATTGTCGTTTTTCTACGAAAAATTATCTAAAAGTTATATGATGTGAATAAAGACAGTACTGCTTGCTGTGTTTACTGGCCCCTTCTCCCTCCCTGTAGTAATAGTGGACTCTTCCTTTAGCTCCTCGAACCTGCACAAGGCCTGGGCATCTCTCACCTCAGCCTCCTCCCTTCTTCACAGCAATTAAAAGGATGTAAAAATTGGCCTTTCAGAGATCGTTCAAAAGCTTCGAATTTTCTGATGTCCAGAAAGGTTAGGAAATTGATAATGATCGATTTAAAGCCCACTCCCCTATTTTTGCCAAACTAACTGCATAAGTCCATGGGCGTTTAATCCATGATTTACGGTACATGAAAAGACAAAAAGATACAAAAAAGGATAAAATCGTGAAATCAATTTTTCACACGAACAACAATATACACTTACATTTTTACCTAATTTTAAAGGTGGACATTTTAAAAATAAACAGAGCCGATTCTCTGCATGAATAACTAGGGGACAAAACATTTTAGCGTTACTCGCTACAGTTTAAAAAGAACTATCATTTAATTCATATGCAATGGATTACAACAAAAAAAAAACGGAGATGTTGTAGCCAACTGGTAATTTTGCAAAAAAAAACTACAAATTGAGCTTGTCAGGAGCTCTACGCAGTCTCTTTGAACGATGAGCATTTTGAAGCTGCGCAGCAATATCAACCTGTGTTGGTGATAGCACAACTTTACGTTTATTTGGATTCGGTTTCGCTTTTTTGTTAGCATGACCTGGCTTCGGTGGTGATTGCTTAGCGGATGGTGACGTAATAATCAGTGGAGATTGTGACCTTTCTGACTTCGAATTTCCTTCAAGAGGGGCGCTGGTAGTAGCCAAAGTTGATTGGTTATTTACGTTAGCAGACTCATCCACTTCATGTGTGTGGGGTGATTTTGCTGGAGATTTCCTGCCACCTGGTGACTTGTGTGGCAAATTCTCAGATGATTTTCCAAGCTGTTGGATTGGTGGATTCGAGCCCTCAGTTACAGAAATTGACTTTCTGAATTGGCCGAGAGATCGACGCTCAGGAACTACGTCAGCGGAACTAGGCTTTTCACGTTTCTTGCCGCCAAAAGACATGCGTTTGAAAATTGAGTGATGTTCCTCATTATTATGCATGGAGGAATTACTGCTTTACGCCGTCGAAACAAGTGCATTTGGTGGCTGTTCTGGATATTCTTTTTCAGCGGTATGTAACCTTAGCTGTTCGCGATGTTTGCGAATCGTATTACCGTTAGTATCAATATCAACGATAGTATAGGATTGATACTACATATTTGGTTAACAATACCAACTGACGATAGCCTGTCAGTAGTCGTACTAAAGTTACGATACCAAACCTTTTCACCTATCTGATACGTTTTCAACTCACGATGGTGGGTGCTCTGTACTTGTTTTAATTGTTTACTGCGAACGGCTGCAATAGGGTCAGGGAACAATAAATCCAGCCGAGACTTTAATTCTCGGTTAAAATATAATTTTCCGGGTGTTGCCTGCGTGGTAGCGGAGATAGTGATTCGTGCTGATAACAAGTAAGAATTTATACTCTCTTGAATAGTAGCCCCTGTCTTTAAAAACATCGTTAATTTTCGTTATTTTTCCGAGTTTTGTAGACCCCTGTTGCCGCGCGGCCTTGTAGACTTTCTTGAAATTACGGACGTATACCTCAGCCAAACCGTTGGTCCAAGGCGCAAAACTTGGCCCGGTCATGTGCATAATTCCATTGGGTTTTAACCAATTTTGGAATTCTGAGGACATAAATTGGTCAGCATTGTCCGTACCTAATCTGTCCATTAAACCATATAAAGCTATATGATTGTTTAAAACGTCAATGACACGCGTGGACGTGGTTGACTTCATTTTATGCACAAAAGGAATTTTTGAATGTGCGTCTACTAGAATGAAAAACATGTAATTGTCCATCGGCCCGAGAAAATCAGCGTGTAAGCGATTATTTGTTTTTTTGTGGATATTCCCACGTATGCTTAGGACCTGACGTTTGAATATCTTTATACTCTTGACAATTTTGACATGATTTGACTTTATTTTCAACGTCGGAGTCAATCTTAGGCCACCAGACTTTTTGTCTAGCTAAACTTTTCAATTTAACTATGCCTAAGTGAGCACTGTGTAGATCTTTCAAGATTTGTCTCCGCAAGGCCGTCGGCACCAGGACTCTATACCCCCAAAATAAGGTTTCGTTTTCGACCGAGATCTCAGCACGACGTGTGAAGTACGGTAACAGATCGGGAATTTCGCATTTATCAGGCCAGCCATGGTTCACATAACGATAAACTCGGGCCTCGTCAGCATCCAAGCAGCGGCTATTCACACACCGTACTGATAATCTGTCCAAGGAAACGGTACATGCACTCAATCCCGCCGACTCTCCGTTCCTTCAAATGAATGCAACCGCCTGGTCCTTCTCTGGACACTGATGCATGGGTATTTCCATGTCTCGTGCTTCTCAGCCTATGCAGCCCAGCATCACACAGACACGTTTTGGGCTCCTCATTCTTTGAGCTGAAGTCACTAACATTCCTGCTCTCATCATGGGATCAAGCTGGTGGAATTCCAGCCACCAGCTTGATCCCATAATGAGGTTCCTGCATAAATCTAACTACACACTAACCGCAAAGATAGGACGGTCCCGGATCCACAACAGTACTAACGGTACTCTTCAAGAGCTACATCACAACGGATTCCGATGGTTACCTTCTCTTCCTTCGACGCCTGTCTGAACGAAACAACACACCGCTGTATCTTCGAAGTAAACACTTGTTCTATGGTCGTCCATCACGCCACCGGTCCTCTCTAGAAATGGCCTCCTCAACCTGTTTTTCCTTATGTCTCACCACGACAGGAATCAACTTCGTTGCCAACACCCGCCATTCCGCAGATTGCTTCAACCTCCGGTCCACGGTGCCTTCCCAACACCGGGGCCCTTATCACGATACATCCATCATTTTCAATACCCTCAAGATTAGTACATGCATTGTATGGCAGTATGACAAGAATGACACATTTTCCGGTACATCTGGATCTCACCACTACTCCGAGCCGTCCACATGTCTCTTCCCATACGCCGACCACCGGCAACACACTTCCAGTGATGCTCTGGTTTTCCAAACTTTATGACGAAGGCCGTTTAACCTCTTGTGGCCATACCTTCCTTGCGGAACCGGTGCTTCTCTATTGCATTAGCTAACAGTCTGCATTCATTTCCCGTGAAATTCTGACTCCCGACACAGCATGCTCTTTCCGACGCTTGTGCGATTATCACTCAAGCAATTACATGCCCAACGCCTGACATTTCCTTGCTACAGTACCGGTTCCTCACAACTTTTCACTACGCCAGCACAAACCTAATTTTATCTGGCTAGTACTTCTCATCTGCACTCATTTTTTCTTATCCAGCACCAGTTCTCCTGAACTTGGCACACCATGCAGTAATAGCTTCTGTCACAACCATTTCAAGAATCACCCGTTCCAGTCCCCCAAGCTTCGCCTACTTCCCTATCACCGTTGTCGATTACCACATCCTGGACCCTACCAGTCTTCCTCAGTTTGGGGTAATGCACCTTGTCTTTCTATTCACTTTGACCTTGCCCATTACTCTGGCCCAGAACGCGACTGTCATCCTGCTCTTGCACGACGACCCCGTATGTTACACAACGTCTGGACACCTTGTCACCGCAGCACCAACGGACCGTCAACTTTCATCGCTCCATCCATTTGACTCTCCAATTCTTCAAGTTTTAACTGATACACGCGTTGTCACCATCTCAAGACTCAAGGCGGTTCCACCTATCGGGATGATACTCGGTTCACTGGATCTCTAATTCAAGCTAGCATCTGATCGTCCGAATCAAGCTACGTATGTTGGTGTGTTGGATACAGGTTTTTTTTATATATCAGAAATTTTCATCTTAAGCAGACAATAATGCAAAAATTTAATTGGGTAGATATTGTAGGGGCTGAGATATGGAAACAACCATCTGAGTTACAAACAACCCATGTGAGATTAAAATCAACAAAGGACATAGTATATCCTTATTACCATGTTTAGCACTGCATTAAAAATTTTCAAATGAACATTGTAACGGCGGACACTACGACGGCTTAGGGGCTTGTAACGCCCCGGTTTCTCTGGTGTACATGGAGTTGCAGTCTAACGTTCAGCGGTGATTATAACGACTTTTACGGCATAAGCACAGCGTGGGCTACGTCCCAGCATGGGGGATGGAGCGTCGGGTCCTAATTAAAGGGGCCTAACCTTAATACTGTTGAAAATCACTGCCACCAACGGTGGAATTTAACTGTTTATACAGCCTAAATGACAAATGGGCTACATAGTTATTCTACACTTAAACAATTAATCAAGTTAGCAAACGGACTGAAGCTTAAAACTCCTGGTTTTATTTTGGCAACAGAGAATGAAAGAACACTTTACATCGTAGTTTGCTTCAAAAAGCTTTTGAATATCAATGAATTAAAAGCAACAAGTTGAATTTACAGTTTTTTATAATTCACAAGATTTCAGACAAACAACGCTTGCGTATGAATAAAGTTTAAATTTTCACATTAGAAAAAGTAATACTAGGTGCTCCCGGAGACACCCGCAAGACTGAACAGCCGCAACTGATTACAGTCTATCTGACAGTATGTTTCATACACGATCAACCGTCCACAGTTATGTTTCTAAGTTTTCCAAGTACAAAAGATCAACCTCCCTTAGTTCCCGCAGAAACTGTTCTAAGAAATAAAAAGCCCGGCAATTATACACTTAGGCAACAGTATTTTTCTTTCGACTTCGACAAAGATCAAACCGTCAGTTTAAATTAAAAATCCATTTAAAGTAAACTAGAAGAAGTTGGTTTTTAGTAAGAGAACCACTCTGACATTATGGGGTGAGGGAAACCTAATATGCG
Source organism: Lithobius niger (assembly GCA_023313725.1). Taxonomy (NCBI): domain Eukaryota; kingdom Metazoa; phylum Arthropoda; class Chilopoda; order Lithobiomorpha; family Lithobiidae; genus Lithobius; species Lithobius niger. The sequence goes on along the minus strand of JAHWFP010072401.1, from coordinate 139,336 downwards.
CTTAAGGCGTCACCACCACAATTTTCTCCAAGCTAGAAGTTAAGTTTACGAATTTAAACTATGAATTTAGAATATGGGTTCCTAAACTAAACTTTCAAAAGCTACTATAAACATACGAACCACTACCATTTTGCGCGGCATGGCATCCTACGGATGTGACGTCTCCACTCCCTACTGGTGTGACCCTTCTAGCTTGCGAGATCTGTGAGCTGTGCTGAGGAGGGAGGGGTGTGGGGGCTTTTTATGCTGGAGCAGCGGATTTTCTCGACCAAAGCGCGGACGGGTAGGAGAGCTGCGGGTACCTGATTGGCTGAGGGCCAGGAGAACATTGGAAAGTGGGAGGAGAAGTCGGTTTGGCAAAGGGATTTGGTGAAGAGCCGTTTGAAGGAGTAGGGACATGTAAAGATAGGCCAATTTGAGTTTTACTCAAGTGAACTTTGGGAAAAGGCCATTACTTTAAAAGATTGACTATTGAATAAATATTTACATGATTGCAACGTGAAGAGGCTCTGGTTAAAGTTTAATACCTTGGCTTGGGTAATGCATAAAGCATTACTATTAAATTTAATAAGCTTTAACTGAAAGCTGCAGTGTTGTACACCACAACTAGTTTGGCGGGGGGGATTCGAAGTTTTATGCACAGTTTGACTTTCGGATTGCTTTGTGAACAGATCTTCTTAAGTATCTTTTGGTTTTAATAGTAGGACATGCTAGCAGTAGCATTCGGAAGGTCTCAGTCGGGTTTAGAGGAGAACTAAAACAAACATATATACACTAACATTCGTGTCCGTTATAATGCCGATGTCGAATTACTTCGGACTAATGGTAGCATTTCTGGGGGCAAAAGAATAAATAAAAGATTGAAAAATTGGTGAAATAATCTAGCTCAGTTTGAATGCTATAACGCATTAAGTTAAGTTGGATGTTTAACGTTAAAGTTAAAAGACAAAATCGATCGTTGTGGAAATTTTTCATGAGGCTTGCTGCCAACAAACAAAATAAAAAATATCACACTTGAAATGGTTGTCTGTATCCACATGTATGTGAGGTTAAGTACCATAAATGGAAGCCCCTCCTAAACTACAACTAAGCTAGTGTTTGTGGGTTTTTTTGCCCTAAAATAGAAATACAATGATACAAGTCTTCAATAATGGTGGCCATGATGAAGGAGCGCTAAGGTTGGTTTTGGACGATTTTCAAATGTAGTTTGTGGATCTCCTGGATTGAAATTTTGGATTTGGGCTTTCCCAAGAGGTAGATATTATGGCTGGCTATTAAATGTTGAAGAGTTTGACCGATTTGGTCCATTATTGAAAAATCGGCGAAATTTACACAATCAAGGCATTTGGGTGCTCAAAGAAAAAAAATTTTCTTCGTTTGGCAAAACGAAGGATTTTCGGCGGTCCACGTTTACACACCCCCAAACGCAGGATTTTATTCAGGGTTCCTTAGAACTCGGAATAAAAGTTAGAATAGAAGGGTTAGTGCACACAAGATATGCAAAAACAAGACCGCCAAAATATGCAAAAATTGACATGAAATAAAATACACTGTTTACAAAAATATTGACTTTGTCATTTTGTATTTTTGGGGGACTAATGTTTTTGTGACTAGGAAAACTTTAAGTAAAATTAAGGGTTACAAGTTAAAAACACTGTTTTTGCAACCATTAACTAAATACTGCCTGCGCTGCTTGGTGCAGGAATATCGTACAAGTATTTGAAAATGGGGCAAAAGACATTTAAATTGGAAGGAACACTATTTTCTTTTTAGAAAATTTACAAGGTTATGGTTTTTGTAAAAGAAAACTATCAAATGAGGCGTCCCGCTACTTAATCGTTCATACGAGTCCGGAATATGTCAAATTGTAGATGTTTTTTAGCTGTGAAACGACCAAAAACACCTCGCCGTCCATCCTCAACCTAGGCTACGAAAGCGGTTAGAAGAGGATATTCTGTAAACATTATGGAGAACACCGTCTCTGTGTAACAGTAACTAATACAACTGGGATGGTTTAAGGTTACCAAACAACTTAAACATAATGATACAACGCTGGGAGGTTTATGGATAAAAACGCAGCAACCTTCTAATGACAGAGTTGACCTTTTGAACTCAGAGGTGAAGCAGACGGTTTTTTATAAAGAAAACCATTTCGTTTAAAACTTAAAGAAGGGCCAACCTGGGGACAGGTTGCAGCCCCCGTAGAATATTCCTAATGAATATTTAATTAGTGTCGTTAGAATCTTTGTTAATTTTATCCCACAAAGGGAGACGTTGATAGTGACAAAAAGAGTAAAACATATGGCACTTAAAATTTAGGTGTGAAGGCCAAAACGGGAATTAACTGGGAGTTGCTTCAGGATGAGCTCCCAACAGACCAAAATGACAAAATTAAAAATGCAAGTAAAAATAATTTTCAGTCAATTTGTACTGAAACGAAACGTTTAATAATTAAATGTTTAACGAAAATGCTGGCTTGATGCAGCAACATTCACCAGATGCTTTCCAGGTTTGTCCAGTAGATTCTGAAGTTTTAAGATTTAAAATTCAGCAACTATACTATTTAGCTTTTGGTTTGGTTGCTCCTAGATGTAGCCACGGTTATAGCGACAAACTACTCATCATTTAATGAAAACGTGCACTGGAAATTTACTTTGTTCGTTTTGAAAAAAAAAAAAACTCTACTGTTCAGAGGGAAAAATTACATTAGGTTATGTATTAAACCTCCGGCTTACTGGAAATACCTACTCAGTGCTAGAGCCATAATAAATGCATTTATTTCCACCCTAGACTGACATAGAATTCACACTAAAACATCGGTCCTACTTTTAACAAAAAAACAGGACTGGGAAAACTAGGTTTAAGTTTTTTATATGCTAACAGACTGACTTTAAATTAGATTAAAATTCAGGCAACTTTACTTCACCAAACTCTGGAAAATATCAAAACATTTAGGGGGACACGTTTGCTCACGTAACTTAAGCCATTTGTAAAAGCTACATTCGTTAATGCTGGGTTTTTCTGACATGACTAAACTTTTGTTTATATTGCTAGCTGATAAACTTCGTTTTATCTTGCCTTGGAACACCTTAATTTCGCTATGATTAGCTTGAATACGATGTTATCGAGCCTCTTTCCCATCTGCCACAAGAAAGCCCCTGCAAGAATTCAGTCCGAGGTTGGGTGAGTCGTTCGTGCGTTTGTGTGGTTGCTGGCTGATTGCTGTTTGTCCGGACATGACTGTGAATACTTCGTGCACATGATTTGCACCCGTGGAAGCTTCTACTCATTCGGCTCGCAATCCTGTTGGTGTTTTTGTGTGTCAGTTACGCGAGGGTTTGCTGACTTTGTGGGGGTCGCCATCTTGGTTACGTCTGTCTGGTGTGTGTTCGAATCCCGCTGCAGATTTTTAATTTTTTAATTTTAATTTTTTTTATTTTTAAACAATTTTTTTAATTTTTTAAAATAATTGTGTTTGGCAATTCGTCTTCTGTTGAGACGTTTTTTTATCTTGGATTTTATCTTGGATTTTATCTTGGATTTTATCTTGTGATTATTTTTGTGATGGAGAGATTTTTATTATCTGCGGTACGTGCGGGGGAAGACAGTGAATGGAGAGTTAGGCCAGACCAACGGTCAGTAGGAGATCGACGTCGTACCATCTTCTACGATACTATACAGACGCCATTTAATAACTTTCATCCACACCAGAGTACCCCAGCTGAGTGTTCACCGAACCCTAAATTGATTTTTAACAGGCAGGAGGGAGCCTGTGATCCGCCAGTTCTACATGACCTGTCTGCAAAACTCCTCAATAGGCTAGAAGACTTCAGTCTTGAGAAGGATATTGACCTAGGGGAGATTAGTGCGAAAATGACCGCGATTACTCCCCAAATTACTGATGCCCTGGAGGTTAGATTTGACGTCTTTAAGGGTCTGTTCGAACAGTGGACTACCAGTTTCTTTCTCAAACAGCAACAAGTCCTGGAGGAACATGCAGCAGGTCTCCTTTCCAGAGTTGAGGCTGAGGTGGAGGAAATCAGGGACGAACTGCGCAAGAGCTTGGAGGAAATTTCTGTCACCAACCTTGTTAAGAATAAGAACGAGTGCCATGGTGGGTCAGTTGATCTGGATCCACTCGGAGGAACCACCGTTTCGGTAAAGTTGAAATCATCGGAAAACGGCAACCTTGAAATCATATCTGCACACCTTGATAAGCTTGATACCCATAGTCAGGGAAATGAAGTTAACCGGCTGACAAGCACAAACCCTATCCATCAAAATGTAACGGTTAGGAGGGGAAAGGATCGCAACAGAAAAAAAGGGCTAAAAAATGTTAATGTTATGCCAACAAGCTCAAGGGACGAGGACAACGCAACGAGTGATGGTGTGGATTCTCACGAAGCACTGCAGCATGTAGATGCGCTATGTAGGGCCTATAATAATAATCGGGATGCAGCACAGTCCCATCGAATTAACAGAGAAATTGAACCCTCGCGGAACGGAAGTGCAAGATTGGACGAGCTCCAGAAGTTGGCACCCAAGTGGACAAGTCTGACAACTATAGTGGGGGATTCAAACGTTAGATACTTGCGTGGTGGTGTACACCCTAAATCCCGAACCTGGACATACCCAGGACTTAAAGCAAAAGAACTATCATCAAAGCTCCAGTACATACTTGAGGATGGTGAGCCATCGGGAACTTTCATAATCTGTGCTGGATCCAACGACATTGCTGAAGAATCTCCAAACCGGATCGTTCTCCACATCCACGATTTCATAGCTTCTATTCGTGCGAGATTTCCAAGTGCTAAAATTACCATAATTGGCCTGTTGCCGAAGATTAGGAAAGCCGACATTGACTTGGATAAGAAGATAGCCCATACAAATTCGCTTTTACGTAAGATGTGTGTTAATATGGAGTTCTCCTTTGTCACTATAGACAGGGATATATGGGAAGATCATACTCTTTTGGCCCGAGACTCAACACATCTCACCGCTAACGAAAAGTTAGCGCTGCAACTCGAGCTAGTGAAAATTCATGTCCCCTTGGAAAACCACCATGCATAATTGGGGATATCCCCATCCGTGGCCTTGTAGCACCACCTTCCCAGGGTAATCTCGTGTGTATTTCACTGAATGCACGTAGTGTTGTTCGTAACATTGGTTGTTTTAGGGAACTTGTGAAACGTAACTGTTATGACATTATTTTTGTGGTTGAATCATGGCTCAATAGTAGTTTTACAGATGCAATGCTTGTTGATACACAGTCCTATACAGTGTTGGGTCGTGATCGGGGTGGTGGAGGGCTGCTGGTGGTTCATAGAGTGGGGATACCACTGGCAGTTGTTGAATCTTCCGCAAAGGCGGAAGCCATTACTCTCACCTTGCCATCCTGTAAAATAACCTTCATTTTGGGCTACCTGCCAAATAGTTACGTGAATTCTGATATCCTTAACTTGTGTGAATTTATTGTCAACTCCTTTAACCCAGGGCATTCCAACATAATTTTGGGCGACTTCAACTTGTCAACAGTTAAGTGGGACCGCAACAGAGCCGACGACTGCCATCATCAGTATTTTCTTGACTTAATTGCTCCACTTGGCATGAGGCAAATTGTGGATAAACCCACTAGAGGACAGAACATCTTGGATCTAGTGTTTACTCATGATGACAGATTAGTCTTTGATCTTGAAGTGGAGACCCATCTCGGAAATAGTGACCATCTTGCGGTGTGTTTTTCATTAAATTTGTCGAATACTGTGATGGGGCCATCCGATTGCCCATCCCTCGTTGTACCGAACGGGAAAATCGACTTCCCCAAACTTAGAAGTTCTCTTGCACATGTTGATTGGGATGCGCTAATTTTTGATACACATCCGCATATTGAACAGATGTGGACATGTTTCCATCAGATTTTGTCCGGACACGTTGAAGAGTGTCGAAAGGTGCCACGACCCTTTAAACATGGTCATAGAGACATACCGCATCATATTGCCAAGCAGTGCCGATTGAAACTTAAACTTTGGCATAAATATAAGTCAAATCAGTGCCCGGGCACATTGCGTGCATATAATAAGGCACGTAAAAATTATTCAGAAGCTATAGAAACGTGGTACAAGGAGCAGGAAGTCGCAACGATTCGTGAGGGTAACTTCTCATCACTCTTTAAACTTTATCGTAAACTGAATTCTTCATCACGAGCGTTACCACCTTTTAAAGTTGGGAACTCATTTATTACTGAGAACCAGGCCAAAGCAAAAATACTTAGTGATTCTTTTGTGTCAAATATTGTTGTTGATGATGGCAACTGTGCAATTCCAGAAAGACAGCTATCTCAACAGTCCACTCTATGTCCACAGACAACTTTTCGTGTTAATAAGGTTTATCAAACCATTAACAGACTTAAACCAAGTAAGTCCTGCAGACCAGACGGTTTTTCAGCATATCTTTACAAGGAGATTGCTTGGGTCATTAGCTACCCACTTTCAAAACTCTTTACGTGTTCGTACACCCAGGGTGTGCTTCCAAGTACCTGGAGTACTGCACATGTTGTACCCGTTTTTAAAAAGGGTTCTCCATCCGATCCACTTAATTACAGGCCGATTGCTTTGACGTGTGTGGCTTGTAAAATTATGGAATCCATTATTAGAGTCAATTTAATTCACTTTTTCAGTGTTAACTCCATAATTACACAGGACCAGTTTGGCTTTCTGCCACACAGATCGGCTACTCATCAGTTACTGGCAGTCCTTGACCGTTGGACCTCTGCACTCGATGAGGGAATTCCAACGGATGTTGTATACTTTGATTTTAAAAAGGCTTTCGAGTCTGTTGTCCATCGCAAATTGCTTCTCAAGATTGATGGCTGTGGCATTGTTCGTGAATTAAAAGCCTGGCTAAGTGCATTCTTGGCAAACCGCACCCAGCGGGTAATCGTTGCAAATACACCATCGTCTTGGTTGCCTGTTCCATGTGGGGTACCCCAGGGCTCCGTCCTGGGACCACTGCTTTTTATAATCTATTTAAATGATTTGAAATTTTCATGTGAAAGTACCTATGGCTTCAAATTCGCAGACGACCTGAAACTTGGAGCAGAAAATTTCACCAAGTATAACTCACCAGACTTGGAGTCTCAGGTGCTAAATGTGGCCGAATGGTCAAAGGTGTGGCAACTACCACTTTCAATCCAGAAGTGCCACTCCTTCCATGTGGGCAACCAATTAACTTGTCGTAATTATTTTTTGGAACAGTCACAGTTACCAATTTTTACCGAGTTCCGCGACCTGGGAGTTTGGTTCTCCAGTAATCTGAAATCTTCGTATCACTGCGAAAAGGTCTGTGCATCTGCATACCGCCGTTGTGCTTTGGTTAATAGATGCTTCAGGTCCGGGGATCATATGACGAAAGTTTGGGCCTTTAAGGTCTTTGTGCGTCCCCTCCTCGAGTATGCAATGCCGGTTTGGTCCCCATATTTGGCACGGGACATTGACCTCCTGGAGCGCGTTCAACGAAGGTTTACAAAAGGCTTAGCTGGCTTTCGTGAGGTTTGCTATGGGGAGCGCCTTGCAAGGTTGGGTTTGGAACTCCTTGAACTTCGCAGAATGAGATTTGATCTCATCTTAACATTTAAGATTCTCCATGGGTTTATCTCTGTAGATTTGCCGTTCTTTGACTACGCACCTTACCCAAATCGCACTCGGGGTCATAATTGGAAACTCGCTTTCCCTCTTTGTCATCTATAATGTCGTCGAAATTTTTTTTCGGTCCGAGTCGTCCCAATTTGGAATGCCCTTCGTGCGGAGACAGTAAATGCGACATCTGAAGCAGGATTTCGTAGGTTATTGCATTCTGAACAACTAGACAAATTTCTGAAACGGCCGATTGTGGCATGCACGTAAATACCGTTATTTCACTTTTAACCAGGAACAGAGTAAGCGGTCCCAAGCCCTTCTGTTACTCTTCCACTATGTGGTAAATTATATTATTATTATTATTATTATTATCGCAAAAAAATCTTCTGGGTTCAATCTTATTTTAGGTGAGACACAGGAATCAGTTCCACAAGTATAATTATGTAACAAAAATATAAACATTTATTTCTATAATTCCTCACGTGTTAGTTTCGTTAATTTTGCCGATAGGAGGCTACACCCAAAACTACAAAGTAGCTTAAGTCGAAATCCAGTTTCGATCTATAATGGCAATTCATTATGCGGTAGGCTAATCAAAATAATTTTCACCTATGAGCTTTTCAATAATGTAAATAAGTAGGCTATTTCTTCTCCAACGAAAAAGGTGAGACAACTCTTGTCTTATTTCCCTCTCAATAGATAAATCGATATTTCGCAAAATACGTTCAGCCTCTTATTTTTCTCAAATTCCAATAACATAATTTTCCAATAATTATATTCCTATGGACTGAGCAAAATTTATCCACCCAAAACCAAAACTGGTAGAAAAACCCGCCAAGTTTCCAAAAACGGTCGGCCTTTGAAGGTAGTGATATCATTCCATCAGGGAAAGGCCGCCAAAGTTAGGGGCCATTCAAAAACCACGTGGTCGGTCGGGGGGTGGGGGGACGTCGGCTTTCGGCCACAAGTAACCACAATGGGGGGGAGGGGGGTTTCCAAGTAAACCACGTGGCTTTTGCATTGAAGGGAAGGCCTTATCTCCGATGAATTGGTGCGTTCTAAATACATTTAAATAGTGTACGGTTAAAATGTCGAGTGCTTTAAGTGGGACAATTCAGTGCAGTGATGGCCTACGTAATAATGAACATATTAGGTTACAATTTTCTAATTTCCGTCTCAGTTACAAATCGCGGATGAGCACTGCCATATGAGCGCTGCCATTGCAGATCACAAAAATTTGGTGAAAATCTAGACACACGCTAGTGTGTCACGCCAAGTTAAGCAACAAACATCACATCAATTCAGTTGTCGAGGTTGTAAACCATTGCAGCGGGACGCCATAGCGTCAGTTTCTTATATCTTGAAGCATAGTTGGGCACATTTCAGGTACTTGGGGATTAATAATAATGCGGTACAAAAGCTTAAATTATGCTGAAATCGAGAGCAATGACCAACCTGACAAAAATTAACTCGTGTAGGAATGCCAGCTAAGCTGCTTTCAATGCAAAATCTGACCCTCAATAACGTTGCAAATGTGTTACTACTAGTTACTAGCTAGCTAGCTAGCTAGTCCGCTCATCCCCATGTTGAATCCCATGGGGTGATAATTCATCGATTCCGAGATAACGGGAAGGCTTCCAGCTATAAAACTGGACGAATGGGTGCAGTACAATACGAACTGCATACCTTTTATGGTTGGGAGCCTGGGGGCGTAACGGGGATGGCGTGGGAGGACACGTAAGTACGAAAATATTGTTATAACCATTGTTAGTATTGTCGGCATCGTCTCTCATTGGACCGCCAAAGTTCGGACAATAAGAACGTGTATACTGATGTACGTACGTGCCTAGACACACACTAGTGTATCAAGATAAATCTAAATAACGTTGCAAAGAAATTGTATTCACGTCCAATTCACGAAAAATAAACCAAGTGTAAAAACAAAGCAAAATAAACAAAGCCAAAAACTGGTAAGGAGGCCACCAAGTTGAGTGGTTCGGCTCATCAAAGGAGCAATATCAACATACCAAAACTAACTAAATAAAACAAATTACAACAAAATTAAAACCAAACCAAAATCCTATAAAGAGGTGACTAAGTTTAGAATGGTTCGGCATAGGCAAAAGGTAGTAGCAAATTGTTGAAAACCAATTTCATGTTGACGTGGCACTTTATTACACATGTGCACGGCAGTGGAGTTGAGTCAATACACAATCTTAAAAAAAGGAGTGATAATAGTTCGAAGGTTAAATGAAAACTAGAACATTGCTACTTTTGGTAGCAATGTTCAAGTTTTCATTTAACGTCCAAAGTATTATTCGGTGTGATTAAGTTGGCGAATGTTTTGGTGTGTTGATATCACTCCTTTGAAGGGTCGAACTATTCTGAACTAGGCGGCCTCTTTTACCAGTTTTGGTTTTTGATATGATATTTCACACGATGAATCAAACAGCTGCGTTTATTAAAAGCGAAAGTGGAGTTGGGGGTACTTTGTTGGGTTTCTCATGTCAAACACCATCGATTCACCAAATCTGGTACGGCACAATAACACAAATTTTATATGAAGTGGACTGCATTTGTCGAAAATACACTAAGGTGTAATTTTTTTTAAGTACGTGGGGGGGAGTGGTTATGAGCCACGTGGTTGTTTGGGGGGTCCAAGATTTGGCCACAGATGACCACACAGGGGGGAGGGTGGGGGGGTTAAAATGGCTTAAAAATCGGCAACGTGGTTTTTGAATGGCCCCTTAATCCTATTAGCCAAGTTAATCGCACCTACTAATAGTTCGAAAGTTAAATGAAAACTAGAAGATTGTTACTAGCGGTAGCAATCTTCAAGTTTTCATTTGACGTCCAAAGTATTATTCGGTGCGATTAACTTGGCTAATAGGATTAACCTTGGCGGCCTTTCCCTGTCGGAATGATATCACTACCTTCAAAGGCCGACCGTTTTTGGAAACTTGGCAGGTTTTTCTACCAGTTTTAGTTTTGGGTGGATATCACAACTTTCATAGGACTGTGAACGTTCCAAAGATTACATCGTCTGTTTAGGATGCTTCAATCTCATTTTTGCACACACTGACTAACAATCGCTGATTTCGTTCGCTTCGCTCACTCAATCAGCGCATCCTCTTCAGTTGTTTTTGTTTATCCCTGCAACTTCCCCTTAATTTTTCAAGATTTAGTTCACATTTAGTTAAGCACAAACCCCCGAAGGTAGCTGTTACTAAAACAGCAGAACGCGAAGCATTTTTTTGGTGGTTATTAACAAAAAAAAACCATTAGCTCGTGTATGCTCGTATTGTTGCGTAACCATCAGCTAACGTGCATCCCTTTATTCTTACGCAATCCACAACGTTAATGTTTCTTTATTTTGTCCATCGTTACAGTTCAGTTTTTAGTTCGTCCAGGCTTTTACAATAAATCTAAGGACCAGTCTTGATTGTTCAAGCCATTGTTGCTTAAAATCTTTGGTTGCAACTTGGAAAAGAAACGAAACTTAAATTCGCCGGTGGCAAATTTCAAAACCCTTCCACGCATTTGTCCTGACCCCTACAACCCCCAAACCAACAAAAGGACCATCCTCAGATTACCAAGCATCCGTGTGCAAATATTCAGGTACGTAGGCCTAGCGCTAGCCATGAGCAAAAAGTCTATGGGATTCTACATGGGAAAATCTTATTAGCTACTAGCTAGCTATAGTTTGCTCCACATTATGTTTTCAGAAAACTGACTGGATGACGACTTGTTTCCTTGCACTTAGAGTGCAAAAACATGTGGATATCACATTTATACACTCAACAAAGTTACTGTTAGAGTTTACGAATGGGATGTTTTCGGATTTTTTGCACTCGTAGCGGAAGAAAACGTGGCGTCATACAGTCAGTTTTCTGAAAGCATAATGTGGCACAAAGTATAGCTAACTAGACAGTAACATAAAAACAACGTTATTGACGCATCTTTTTCTCTATGATTGGTGGACACTCATCCTTTACATTTTAGTTTTTCTTAATCTCTGACCCTTCCCCTTACATTTTCCACAATTTGAAACATTTCTGTCGCATTGGGATTTATTCTCAACATGCCAAAATATGCTTTCAGTTGCTAACAGTTAACAGACACATGTCTGCTAGTGAGCCGCCTTTTTATCATTAACAATCAATTTTTAACAATCGGATGTCTACAATGGGATGATCTACTGTTACTTGGCGGCGACACACTAGCGTGTGTCTAGATCTACGTGCGAATAATCCCCTAAGAAGCACAGCTTCTTTTATCCGTGGATTTAATCTGTGTTTTATGGAGAGGAGAGCCCTTTACTAATTTAATGAATTTTTTCCTTTTCCCACATATTAGGAAATGCGTTCAAATAAATGCTTTTTCTAATCTAAATTAAGTGTTTGAGAATCAACTTCGTTGTTCTTGTTGAAAAATGTGAATTACTAAAATGTAATTTCTGTTACATTGTTTTTGCCAAACTTGTCAAAAGCCAAACTAGTGAACTAAATGTAAAAGTGTTTATTTTTCATTCTCTGATGTTTTAAAATAAAAAACCAAGAGTTTTAAACCTCAGTTTCGTTCCCTAGCGGATTAATTGTTTTTAAGTGTAAACTATTATGTAGCCCTTTTAGCTTTTTAGCTTTTATACTTCGTTTAAGCAATTAAGTTAATCCACCGTTGGTCGCAGTGTAATTACCGGTAGCATTCAGGTTAGGCCTAGAATAGGACACCGACGCTCCATCCCCCAAGCCGGGACTGTAGCCCATGCTGTGTTATTGAACGTAAAAAGTCGTAATAACCACAAAATCTGATGCTAAGAAGTACTCGTCAACCAAGGATGTCGGGGGCGTTACAAGCACCTCAGCCTTTGCAACGTCCGCCGCTACAACTTGGTGGCAGTGGTGGGAGCAACAGGTGCTGTTCCCGACAAGCTTCCCCCCCCCCCCCCGCCATACTACCATGCCAAGTTTCTACAAGGATGGAAGACCAGTCCAACTAGATGTCTGGTGGTCCCGTCACAAAGGCCACGAAGCAGATGCCAGTGATCAAGTAAACACGATCACGAAGCAGAAGTCGTACCGCGGTTAAAAACGGGGCAAAACACCGCCTAGCAGCCACAACAACTGCCGGTGCCAGGAAGCAACAGTTGTCGCTTCCAGAGAAGCCCTCCTGCCGTGAGACGTCTCCCCCAAACCCGATGCTGTAGGAGAAGCTGTCCGCCAAGGAACCAAACGCTCCGTGCAGCCAAGCAGTGGATTTTGTGTATGCCAACCAAGGTCCCAGTGGATTAGACCGCCAGAGACGAGCTACATCAAAAAATTCAGTACCGGACTTCCCGTACTACGGTGGAACAGGAAGGACAGACTAAAAACACAGCGATTGTGTGCAAAAGGGTAAGCGTGCATAGGATATACTTAAAGGCCGCCAAGCCGAGTATTGTAGTTGAGAGCATTCGTGTATTTTAGCTATTCACATACCAGAGTGCTAGGGGTCCTTGAAAGTGTATTTTTGTGTATCAACTTGCTGGATTTGGTAGAGAAGTTTTTTAAATAATTCGCTCTGTCCAAAATTAACGTTCAAGTTAATATGCGGCTGCATTTAATTTTAGTTTAAATATAAAAGCTTTATTTTGAACCCGTTTAACGTTAAAAACAAAAATGTCCGAAATGGAGGAACTAGATGAAATCATCCATGACTTGCCCAACAAAGACCTCAAAAAGGCTTGTTTAAATTTAGGATTTACTGTAAGTGAATCTAGAAGTGAATCGGTACAAATCTTACGAGCAGCCCTCGAAGATGGAAAATTTGATTTGACAGAACTCTCTGACGCACTAGCTAACGCTATAGAAAAGAGAGCGGCTACAATTTTAGCAAAAAAAGAACTAATCGTAAAAGAAAATGAGCTTTTTCCCAAAGCGGAATAGCTTAAATTAAGAGCTCTTGAAGTGGCTGAAGGTGATAAACGCCGTATCCATGAATTAGCCCTTGAGGACCAAGATGCTCAAATTCTAGACCGAGACGCCTTAATTAGGGAGAAAGAAAAAGACAAAGAAGCCATGTTGGGCACCCAGTTAAGCGCCCAAGACTTGGCTAGACTAGACAAACAGCTTGAATTAGCGAGGCTACAAGCTACAAACGTAAATGTTAACGCTGCTCCAAACGGAGCTAACGGCGCTCCCCCAGCTCAACCAAATCCAGTAGTAAAACAGGGTAAAGTTGCTGATGTTGTTCGCCTCATGAATAAGTGGACGCCCAAAACAGAAATTAATAGTTTCTTAAAGATTTTTGAGAGAATTATGATTAGCCAAAAAAATTCCCAGGGACCAATGGACGACCGCGTTGTTACCGTTAATGGGAGAAGTGTTAGTCAAAGTTTGCGACCAGCTTTCCGACACGGAAATGCTCGACTACGAAGTAGTTAAGATTAAATTATTTGCCCAATTTGTCCAGACCAAAGAGTCACTACAAAAGCAGTTTCGTCACTCGAAAAAGAATAAGAAATGCAGTACCACGACTACGCATTTGAGTTGGAAACTTTGTTTTCCCGATGGCTTGACTTAGCCAAAGTTAACACGGATTTTGATAAACTTGTTAATTTGATGCTCTTAGAGCAATTTTACAAATCTTGCCCTAACCACCTCAGAAAATGGATCTCCGATCAAATTAAGACGGGTACGTTACCTAAAGCAGCCTAACTGTGTGACGAGTATACCATTCGGAACAAGCAAATTGCTAATGAAACTGCCACTCGTGCAACCAAAACACAGCCCATAGATGCACAGTCAAACCAGGCTTCTAAACCTTCTGGTCAACAACGTGGTAGCAGACGTAACCACAACACGACAGCTAATCCGGCCGGATCTGTCGATGTAAACGCAGATAACCCAGGAGGGGACTCTGCCATAAACGATAGTGCTAGTGTACAAACTAACCGTAATCCAGATAGAGTTAGGCGTTGCTACGTGTGTAATTCCCCCCCAACATTTTCGTAGTGAATGTCCCGAACGTAACTCTAAACCGCAGCAAGCTAATGCATGTTTCCCAGTCGGGAAAAATGCCAGTGAAATTCTCAAGTCTAGCACACTAGAAGCTAACGTAGGTAAACATAAAATAAAAATTTTGTGCGACTCCGGAAGTTCAGTTTCGCTGGTTAGCGCCAAACTCGCTAGGAACTGGCCACGTTTAAAGCGAAAGGTTAAATGTCAAACAGCTTTAACTGACGTAATAGTTGATTTACAGCAGGTTAACCTGTGTGTAAGATTAAACAATGGTGCTAAACTAAAAACTGTCGCTTGCGTTTCTAAAGCCCGCCAGTCAATCTTTGATGTGGTGTTAGGAATTCCCGGTATAGATTTGCTGAACAAAAAACTCGAGGTAATCGTCACGCCCCGTGATTTATCTCCCCTGCCAGCCAAAGTAGCTACTCCCCCAGTCAGGTACGGCTCTAGCCAACCAAGGAAGCAAGTACCGGGCAACAACTCGATTAGCCCCACGGGATTGGTCAAGGGTCAAGTAGGCATTAATGAGTCAATTGCTTCTCAGCCTAACGTCGTTCAGTCCTCAAGTGCAGAGGGGAGGAGCCTGCCTAACCCTTCTGCAAATAAACCCAGCCCCCGTCTCCTAGACGCCAGCATTGCTTACCTAGATTAGGATCGAAAGATGCCTTAAGCACGCCACATTTAAATAATATAAAACGTAGTTTATCAGCTAATGATGTAAACAATAGTTTAGTCTTGTCAGAAAAACCCGGAATTAGCGAGTTTAGCTTTTCCGAATGGCTTAAATTACGTGAGCAAACATCCCCCAATCTAAAGTTGGAAACGCGTAAACCTGCCAAGTTAAAGGTCGGCAGTAAAAATATTCCCCCTATATGCTTTGATTTTTTTCCAGATTTTTGTAAAGTTAAATTGCCGGATTTTAATCTAAATCAAAACCAGAGTGTCTGCAAATAAAAAACTTAAACATAGTTTAAACTGCATTTTTAATTTTGTTACATGGTTTATTGGAATTACATCCATCACAGAAAGCAACTTCCAGTTAATTCCAGTTTTGGCCTATACACCTAAATTTTAAGTACCATATGCTTTACTCTTTTTGTCACTATCAACGTCTCCCTTTGTGAGAGAATATTAACAAAGATTGTAACGACACTAATTAAATATTCATTAGGAATATTCTACGGGAGTTGTAACCTGTCCCCGGTTAGCTCTTCTTTAAGTTTTCTACGAAATGGCTTTCTTTAAAAACAGCCGTCTGTCTCACCTGAGTTCAAAAGGTCAACTCTGTCATTAGAAGGTTGTTGCGTTTTTATCCACAAAACCTCCCAGCGTTCTATTGTTAAGTTAAAGTTACATGTAAACAAGTTGTTTGGTAACCTTAAACAATTCTAGTAGTATTAGTTGCTGTTAAATAGAGCCGGTGTTCTACTACGTGTTTACAGAATATCTTTTTTAAAAGCTATCGCAGCCTAGGTTAAAGGTGGATGGCGAGGTGTTTTTGGCCGTCACACAGAAAAAAAAAGACGCGGCAATTTGACATAATCCGGACTCGTATGAACGATTAAGTAGCGGGACGCCTTTTTTATTCCATTTTAAATCCAGTTGTTGACGGTAGGAATCGGGAACTACAGCGAAATTTACGGAAGCAGTAAACGGCAACTTAGCCAGAGCGCATGCGCCACGACCGGTAGCGAGGCTACACGAGAATCTCCACTTCCACTTCCCATTCATTCCGTTTCGGTTTTCGCTAAAATTAAACAAACAAATGCGATGCTGTGTACCACAATGTGGCAATTATTCGAAAAGGATAAGCAAATCTACGTCATTTTATGTACTGCCTAGTAATACTAAAAAACCCTCCGAGTGTAGAAGTAGCCAATTTAGGATTGAATGAAGCAGAAAAGGAGTAAACGTGTTTGGCACATTTTGCGAAGGTTATAACGCTGGAGTTGTGAGAAGAAGCCAATGTTGTCCCCGAACCACACCATGGGTGCCTTTGAAAATTGACTTCTTCATGTTGCGAAGGAACACGCTGTTGCATGGACTAATTACGTAGGTCGTGCGACACGTTGCATTATAAATATTAAATAATCCTCTGATCTAGCTTAATTTTTGACGATTACATATAGCACTCAAATTACGCGTCAGGCAGTAAACTAAACAACCGAACCGCACAAACGTATCTTAACAGCAAATAGGCTACGTAAATCAACTCCTTCTTGCCGTTCAAAATAATACTGTCTTGTTGTTTATTGCTGTCACGTGAATGAGAGCCGAAACGATGACAAATATTTCTAGTGACGGTTTTTGGTAAAAAAAAAAAATATATATATATATATATATATATATATATATATATATACTAATTCGGGACGTGTAGAAGAAACGAGAGTTACTTTTGCTTGGTCTAACCAGGTTAATTTTCGAAGGCACCCTAGGTTGGATTAGGGATCGATCATTATTTATCGCTGGAGGAGGGGGGGGAAGAAATTAAGGGAGTCATGAATTTTTTGACCCTCTCAAGGGGGGTGATAAAATTTTCAGGTGCTGTCAAGGGGAAGCGGGGGGGGGGGGAAGTAAAAAACCACTGACCAAACTGGAAGAAAAAGTCATTTTTGGACCTCAAAAATAGCATTATTAACAGTCAAAATTTCTGAAAACGCCTCAGATTCTGGGGGGCAAGTTTCTGAGGCATAACTTCTGCAGCCCCCCGCCAATGTATGTGAATGTTTACAAGGTTTTGAAACTATTAGTACCAGTGCTGTAAGTATAGTTTTTATAAAGAATTTTGTAGAAAAGCCTTGGCACCTAGTGTCTTGGCTTCTGTCTTTCAGGTGCTGCCTATGTTACGGATGTGTGCATAGACTTATTGTATGAATCTCGACAAGAGATGAATGTAAGAAACATTTTATAGAACATTTTTAACCCAACGTGCTTTTTTGTTTCCTTACGGTGCCCTTTACAAGTTAAATATTATAAATAAAATCTAATGGCTCAAAAGCAAACTTATTGCAATGCTTACACAGAAATTAACACTTAACCTCCCCCCCCCCCCCCCAGGGTTTTACTCATGCTAAATCTTTTTAATTGGTTAATGTATACTAACCCAAAAAAACGTACAATTAAAAATGCCTAATCCATTGGGGTACTCTGGGGGACACAGTAGTGCGTAAGGCTGGAGAATAATGAGTTTAGTACCCCGCACGTGCCTTTTTATTCAGTCTCTGCAAAAATGTTACAAAAGACACCAAATAAAAAAAAAATTCGTCTGCTCGTTAACATTTTCATGAAATGAAAAGTGTAGTCGTATGGTCTGTTGCAAACGTGCAGCTAGAAAAACACAGTGGCCGCACACCAAATTAGGCAAATATATAGCGAGGAAACGTTGCAAGACAAAACGTCGCATCTGTTGGAGAGACCCTACAGTCATAACTAGAAAGAGCTTCGTTTGTTGTCGTGAGTCGCCTAAATACGTCTTGCGACAGTGTCTTAACCGGTGTGTGGCGCTCACCTCATTTTTTGGACAGGTTACTTCCCTTCGTCGCTGCCTATAAATAAATTTAACGCCTACCCAACCATAAAAAGTTGTAGTCTGCCTCGTATGAAAGCCATAAAGTTTGGTAGGCGTATACGTATTTCGCCAAAAGTTTACTTATTTCGTCAAAAATTTTTCTTTTTTCGTTGAAAATTTTTCTTTTTGTGCCGAAAATAAAGTCATGATTAAAAATTGGCGAAAAGGGATTTCCGTGTTGCCAAATATATTTTTTCCTCCGAAATTACCTGCCTAACCTGCCGCGATCGCTGTGGCTAACCCTATAACATAAAAAACCACAATTAATAACAAATTCCTTCCAATTAGGAAAGCATCTTTAACTTCTTCAATGTTAGATTATGAAAGAATATTTTACTTCGCGAAATGGTATTCGGCGAAACGGTTGTACACATACTAAACTTGATTGCTTTCGTAAGGGGCAGATTACTTTATTTGTGGGGTGTCGGGTGTTAGATTTATCTATTTATGCATTGTGGCAAAGGGAATTCCTCTATTTGCCGCATAAGAGTAAAAAAAGCCAAAAAAAAAAACAAAAAAGGAAAACTGGCCACTGTGTTGGAATAAAAAAAATTATAAATTGAATAAATAAAACCCCTTTTCTGCCGATCCCTCCCCCATGTCAATTCTGTTGCAAATGCCTGATCGCCACCCTACGCCACTGGTTCAGAAATGTTTTTTTTTTGTCCTGGGTATTTCTTAAGACTTCATTGATATTGAACAGGACGTCCGATTGACATGATGTTTTCTGTACTTCCCGTAGTTTTTCTACAAATTGTGTATACCCAATTTGTACTCTAATTGTTTTCGTACATGAGAGGAAGCAGCTGTTGGGTTATTGGGTGTTCGCTTATGGTGGGGGATTAGGGACCGGGGGGGGGGGCTAATCCATGATGTGCCCCATCAGGGACATTACAGTAAAGAATTCCCGGTGGTTTAGCATTAACCTACTTGAAAGTACTTCGCAATCGCCATATATTTAAACATCGGACCTACCAATATTAGTTGAAAGCAACATTTATGCCGAACCTCTATTGTTTTAAACTAGAATCATGATTACTGTTGGATGATAGTATACTAAATTACTGAAGAGCAGTAATTACACCAAAAAATATAAGTAAAACAATCAGTCAGCATCTCCTATAATTCCTAAATGTGCAACAAAACAGAAATAAAGGGTAATTAAAAAAAATTAGTGTAGGCCTAAGAGATAAATCAATATTTATGCCAGGAGGGGGAGGGGGTTAATACAATTTAAAGCTACAAATTTATTATAACTTCCACCCTTATAAACTTCTCAAAAGCTTTAAACCCTCCCACTCACTCCCCTGCCCAAACCCACTTCCTATTCTGTTATTCACTGTTAGAAAGAAAAAAATGTTCAACTGTACACGTTGGTCCTTGTTTTGCTGGGTAACATGTCAGCAATCAGTTTGATTAAAAAAAAAACACTCGATTCTCCACGATCCAACTATCTTGAATGCAAAATTCCCCCCCCCCCCCCCGCAGCCCCCGCCAAATGATTCAGCCGGCCACCCATGACTTCGTACATATTGACTCTTTCCTAAAGTAGGCATGATCCAACACTGCCAGTTGCCTTTTTTGGTGAAAAAAACGATATATTTTTCATTAGGATTGAACGAAAATTGTAACCAGCAAACGTAATTTTTTTTTATCACCTATCTTTTATAACATTTATTTGCGGAGACCGAAAAAAAAGCATGCGCGGGGATGCTAAACCTGAGATGAATAAATCACTGTGCGTTACTAAACTCAGTATTCCCTGGCGTAACGACTGTTACGGTTTTTTGATCAGCGTCCTTTGGGTATCGCAGTATCGGCTGCTGATAAAAAAAAACCATGTTACTGTGAACGCAAGTACAGCTTAATATCGTACTAGCACTAACAGAGTTGTCATTTTCTTATTCTACATTTTTTTTTTAGTTCAATAACCAATGAAGAAGTTTTAGCATGGTTAAAACGCAATGTTTTTTATTCAACGATCAGAAAAAACGCCGTGGGGGGGGGAATAGTTCATTTCTGTGTGAGGTCTTAAGCTTTCTTTTAAGCTGTTAGTTTTCGTTAAGAATTAAAAAAAACTATAAATAATATTTAACTTAACTAATCTAACCTTGTGTGTTTCGGGGACAGCATTGGCTTGTAGCGTTCTACTCACAACTCCATCGTTATAATCTCCGCAAAATGTGCCGAACACGTTTACTCCTTTTCTGCGTCATTCAATCCTAAATTGGCTACTTCTACACTCGAAAGGTTTTTTAGTATTACTAGGTAGTACATAAAACGACGTAGATTTGCTTATCCTTTTCAAATAATTGCCACATTGTGGTACACAGCATCGCATTTGTTTGTTTAATTTTAGCGAAAACCGAAACCGAATGAACGGGAAGTGGAAGTGGAGGTTCTCGCGTAGCCTCGCTACCGGTCGTGGCGCATGCGCTCTGGCTAAGTTACCGTTTACTGCTTCCGTAAATTTCGCTGTAGTTCCCGATTCCTACCGTCAACAACTGGATTTAAAATGGAATAAAAATGGCGCTGCTCTTCGAATCAAAAGAAACAGCTTTTAGAAAATTCATATTTGGACATACTAAACCTACGTTTGCCGTTTTTTGTGTGTCTTATGTCTGTGTACGATGACCTAGGGGCTTATTTCGTAAGTATAAACCACTGTAATTGCCCTTTAACTTTTTAAATTTTAACCTGAATAGCAGTTTGGTCTAACAAACCCTCAATTTT
The DNA here is from genome assembly GCA_023313725.1 of Lithobius niger. Lineage (NCBI taxonomy): Eukaryota > Metazoa > Arthropoda > Chilopoda > Lithobiomorpha > Lithobiidae > Lithobius > Lithobius niger. Next base: position 118,400 of record JAHWFP010072401.1, on the reverse strand, counting down.
ACACGCATCAGCGGCTAATTCTAACAGTGAAGTGTAAGATTTAGTCTCTAACATAAGTTTTAATGCAGCACCCATGTTATTTTTAACCAGATGCACTTGTTCGTACTCTGGCATAGCATACGAAAGTTGCTGAATTTGCAGTGCCATATCATGCATATAGTCTGCAACTAATTCACCTTCGACATGTCTTCTAGATGTGAGCCTGTCTAAAACTACTTCGTCATGGTTACGCACCTGAAATCTAACCATGAGACACATTTTGAAATGTTGCCATGACAGTGGAGGTGGACAAGCCATAAACCACTGTAATGCCATACCTGTCAAAAGTGTAGGAAGCCAGTTCGTCAGGAATATGTGCTCAGGGATACCCCTTCCTACTTGAAGTTGTTCCGCCCTAAGCAAAAATTCCCTAGGACCAGGTCCCACAGGAACCCCATCAAATGGCTTCACTTCAAACTTAGGTGTCCATATTGACGGAAGGGCCTGAACATTACTATAACCCGTAATGGGTTGATTTTGAGTAAGTCCACCTACACCTGGATAATTTATATTAGGTTGTGCACTAGCAGTATTACCTAAACTAGATTGTTGGCCAAATAAACTAGTTTGTTGATTCCCTAAACTTAGTTAGGCTGCTGACTACCTGAACCTACACAGGGGTTAAGAGGTGGCTGACTACTTAAACCTGAACTGGGATTAAGAGGTGGCTGCGTAGTAGCACCCACAAATGGGACATTTAATGCCTGACTACCCATTGTGGCTTGCATATTGGCTTCAACAGTAAGAAGTCGCATATACTCAGCCAAATCGACTTGAATTGTTTGGTTTTGGACGTTCGCGGCATGAGCCGTACTTTGTGAAGACTGAGGCACATTCCCAGTATTATTACCTTGACTAATACCAAGTGGTGGGACGGGCACATTACTTTGCCTACTTTGCTGATGTACCAATATTGGGGTATTAACTAGCAAATTTAAATTTTGCAACAAAGGGTTACCTAAAGGAGAACCTAAAGGGGTACGACCATCAGTCGACATGTTCACTAACAAGAACAAAAACCATATGTTGCATAACCTTAATGCACACTGCATATTCAGACACATTCACAAACAACAAATTCCTGGTCTCAAGAAAAATTCTGGAAATTTTTGAAAAATACCAGACCCAAAATAGGCCTATATTTAATCCAGAAATGTTTGATTTGAAAGCTTTAACTCTATTTCCCAATTCAAAACATGTGATTTCAAGTAAATTCCAAAATTCGCAAACGAATGAACTAGGCTACAACTTTTGAAATTCAGGCCTAAATTCAAAATGACCGGACTACGGGCCCCCAGTGAAACACCTTAATTTCGCTATGACTAGCTTGAATACGATGTTATCGCAAAAAAATCTCCCAGGTTCAATCTTATTTTAGGTGAGACACAGGAATCAGTTCCACAAGTATAATTATGTAACAAAAATATAAACATTTATTTCTATAATTCCTAACGTGTTAGTTTCGTTAATTTTGCCTCTAGGAGGCTACACCCAAAACTGCAAAGAAGCTTAAGTCGAAATCCAGTTTCGATCTATAATGGCAATTCATTATTTGGTAGGCTAATCAAAATAATTTTCACCTATGAGCTTTTCAAAAATGTAAATAAATAGGCTATTTCTTCTCCAACGAAAAAGGTGAGACAACTCTTGTCTTATTTCCCTCTCAATAGATAAATCGATATTTCGCAAAATACGTTCAGCCTCTTATTTTTCTCAAATTCCAATAACATAATTTTCCAATAATTATATTCCTATGGGCTGAGCAAAATTTATCTACGTGTGAATAATCCCCTAAGAAGCACCGCTTCTTTTATCCCAGGATTTAATCTATGTTTTATGGAGAGGAGAGCCCTTTACTAATTTAATGAATTTTTTCCTTTTCCCACGTATTAGGAAATGCGTTCAGATAAATACACATAAAAATAAATCATACCACTACTACAAAGTGTACACATGTTAATAGTTCCTATTAGTTGGCTGGTGTTATGGCGTATTGAGTTTTCATGATTACTAGCTATATTTGAGACATTAACGTCAGTCTCCGGTTTACTCACGGACCGTACAGTAGAAATGCAGCTTGGTAGTTTTCCTTCGCAACGGCGGTCAAAGTTCAGGACGAAACCAGACCTTCCGTCAACACGTGGTCGTTGTGAACGTTTTCCAAGCCGGCTTTACGCACGCAGAGTTGTATCAAAGTAACAGTTCCGTTATTTTTCGCCTGGACACCTCACTCTCGTAAAAAAAACTCCAGCGTCTGTAACTGATGTGAGCGGCATTCTCTTCAAGCACTTTGACTAGACTTTACGGCTCCGACGACTGATATATTTCTTCACCGAAAACTTTGGAATGAAAACATCTTCGTACGCAATGGCGTCATTTAAAGTCCAGTCTTTTCCCTCACTCGCTTTTCTAACATGACAGTGAACAACAGCCATCGAATTACCGGACAGGCAAAGTCGAAATCAAGATTGGCCACATCTCAACCCAACTACATCGGAAAGTTTTTTTTTCACATTACGTGAAAGATGCTTCACGCGCCCAGTTTCCAACTGTCTCGTTCGACCGTGCTACACTCTCCAGCATCGAAGAACCGATCACAGCGCCACCACACACCGACGACCGGAAACAGCAAACGCCATAGCCAACTCGAAACAGAAACCAATTTCCAAAATCGAAACTAGCGTCGTTGCCACACCAAAGCCAACGTCGATACTCTTCAATACAAAAATTTAATGCTTAAGTACATTCCAAAAAAAAAAAATAAAATGTTGAATCCACATCACAGCCTTTAAGATGCAGGTTCAGCGCATCTTTCGTTGCTTTATTACACCAACAAAGATGGCGACGGTCCATCCCTTGGTCAAAGGAGGGGACTTGGGTCTCATTCGCTCGCAATGAGTTAACTTCCAAAGTTTTCAGCAGACCCCTTTCGTCCTCGCTTGAGGACTTAACGACGATAGGCGGAAGCACTGCGGGGGGTTTGGGGCTTGACCAATCCCGCGGGGCTGGTTTGTTTATGGTGGCACATACGTTTCTTTGATTGACGTGGGCCGTTTCTGACGGAGGGCGTAGCCACCTCGGCTGGCAGGGAAGAAAAATCACGAGGCGTGACGGTTACTGGTCTGCGCAGTAGGTTTAGCAAATCTAATCCTGGCACGCCCAAAACGACATCGTAGACCGAATTGTTGACCGGTGTAATGCATGCTACTGATTTTAACACTGTGCCATCATCTAACTTTAGGCTTTGATTTACCTGGGATAATGTAAACACTTGGCTACACAAGGCAGTTTGACATCTAATTTTAGGTTTCAAACGTGGCCAATTTTTGGCGAGTTTGGCGCTAACCAGGGACACTGAACTTCCAGAGTCGCATAAAATAATAATTTTAATTTTCCCTATGCTACCGGACAGCGTACTAGCCTTAAGAATTTCCCTAGCATTTTCCCCAACTGGGAAACATGCGTTCGCCTACTCGGGGCCTGTTTTATTAAGTTCGGTGCAACGATTACGTAGATGCGAAAACTATCCGCATTCAAAACACGATCTAGCATTATTGTTTAAGGCAGAGTCCCCTCCTGGGTTATCTGCGTTTACATCGACAGATCCGGCCGGATTAGCTGTCGTGTTGTGGTTTTGTCTGTTACCACGTTGTTAACATGATGGTTTAGAACCCTTGTTTGACGGTACAGCTATGGGCTGTGTTTTGGCTGCACGAGTGGCAGTTTCGGTAGCAATTTGTTTATTGCTGGTTGTGAACTCATCACACAACTGGGCTGCTTCGGCCAACGTCCCTAACTTAATTTGATCAAGGATCCACTTTCTAACTTGGATAGGGCAAGATTTATAAAATTGCTCTAAAAGCATTAGATTGACAAGTTTGTTGTAATCTCCGTGAACTGTAGCTAAAGCTAACCACCTAGTAAATAACGTCTCTAACTCAAAAGCGTAGTCGTGATATTGCATGTCTACTTCTTTTTCAAGGGAACAAAATTTGGCTTGTAAAGACTCTTTAGTCTGGATAAAACGGGCAAGCAATTTATTTTTGACTATTTCGTAGTCCTGCATTTCAGCGTCCGATAGCTGATCACAAACTTTAATTAAAACCTCACCGACGAGGGGTTGGAGTCCCGTGACCCAGTGGTCTCTAGGAATTTTCTAACTAGTCATGGTTCGTTCAAAAATCTTGAGGAAACTGTTAATCTCAGTTTTTGGCGTCCACCTATTTACCAAACGAACTACGTCGGCAATTTTACCATGTTTTGCAACTGGATTTGGGGAAACTGGGGAAGCGCCATTAGCTCCGTTAGGAGTGGGGTTAAGATTTAACGTAGCAGCGTTTAGCTTTGCTAGTTCGAGATGCTTGTCTAGTTTAGCTAGTTCCATAGCACTGGCACGATCACTAATTTGGGCCTCTTGGTCCCTTAGGGCTAGATCATGCGCACGACGTTTGTCTGCGTCTGCTACTTCAAGTGCTCTTAATTTTAATTCTTCTGCTTTAAGAAACAGTTTATTTTCTTTAGCTGCGAGTTCCTTTTTAGCGAAAATAGCAGCTTCTCTCCTGTCAATAGCATTAGCTAATGCATCGGAAAGTTCACTTAAATCAAGTTTACCGTCTTCGAGGGCTGCTCGTAAGATTTGTTGGGATTCGGCTCTAGAATCACTAACTGTAAAGCCTATGTTTAAACCTAGGCTTTACAGTTAGTGATTCTAGAGCCGAATCCCAACAAATCTTACGAGCAGCTTTCTTCAAGTCCTTGTTTTGTAAATCACAAATGATTTCTTCTAACTTCCATTTCGGACATTTTGAGTTTTAACGTTTAACGTGGTTTCAAAATAAAGCTTTTATGAATGAAACAAAAATTAAATGCAGCCGTATAAAATTTAACGTTAATTTTGAGCAGAGCTAATTACTTAAAAAAATTCTCTCCCAAATCCAGTAAAGTTGCATAAAAAAAATACGCTTTTAAGACCACTAGCACTCTGGTATATGAATAGCTAAACGGCATAAATGCTTTCAACTACAACACTCGGCTAGGCGGCCTCAAATCATTTCTCATGTACACTTACCCAATTTTTGTACAATCGCTGTACGGTCAGTCTGTCCTTCCGTTCCACCGTAGTACTGGAAGTCCGGCACTGATTGTTGGAGTTGATCTTCACTGGCGGGCTAATCCACTGGGACCTTGGGGAATCGCACACAATATGTTCGGCTTGGCTGCACAGAGCACGTGTTCCCTTGCGGGCAGCTTCTCTTACAGCATCGGTTGGGGTAGAGATATCTCACGGTGGGTGGACGTCTACTGGAAGTGGCAACTGTTGCTTCCTGGCACCGGCAGTTGTTGGAGCTACTGGGCGGTGGTTGTACTATTTTTTTGCTTTAGTACGACATCTGCTTCGTGACCTTTTGTAACGTTGTCACTGGCATCTACTTCGTGGCCATTTTGACGGGACCACAGACGTCTAGTTGGAAGTGGCTTGCATCCTTCCAGGCTTTCGGGTTTGCAGTATAGCATGGGACAAACGCTTGACGGGAACAGCACCTATTCATCCCACCACTGCCACCAGTTGTAACGGCGGACGCTACGATGGCTTAGGTGCTTGTAACGCCCCCAGTTTCCCTGGTGTACATATAGTTTCAGTCTAAGGTTCAGCGGTGATTATAACGACTTTTACGGCATAAGCACAGCGTGGGCTACATCCCAGCGTGGGGGATGGAGCTTCTGGTCCTAATTAAAGGGGCCTAACCTTAATACTGTTGGTAATCACTGCCACGTTATAAATTTAACTGTTTATACAAGCTAAAATGACAAATGGGCTACATAGTTATTCTGCACTTAAACAATTAATCAAGTTAGCAAACGGACTGAAGCTTAAAACTCCTGGTTTTATTTTGGCAACAGAGAAAGAAAGAACACTTGTAAACGTGGAACGCCGAAAAAGACTCGTTTTGCCAAACGAGCAAATTTTTTTTCTTTGACCGCCCAAATGCCTGGATTGTGTAAATTTCACCGTTTTTTAAATAATGGACAGAATCGGTCAAACACTTCACCATTTAATAGCCTGCCATAATACCTACCTCTTGAGGAAGCCCAAATCCGAAATTTCAATCCAGAAGATCCACAAACTACATTTGAAAATTGCCCAAAACCAACCACAGCGCTCCTTCATCATGGCCGCCATTATTGAAGCCTTGTACTCAAGTATTTTGATTTTATCCTTTCTATTTTAGAGCAAAAAGCCCACAAACACTAGCTTAGTTGTAGTTTAGGAGGGGCTTCCATTTATGGTACTTAACCTCACATACATGTGGAACCATTTCAAGTGTGATATTTTTTATTTTGTTTGCCTTATGAAAAATTTCCACAACGATCGATTTTGTCTTTTAACTTTAACGTTAAACTTCCAAATTAACTTAATGCGTTATAGCATTTAAACTGAGCTAGTTTATTTAACCAATTTTTCAATCTTTTATATATTCTTTTGCCCCCAGAAACGCTACCATTAGCCCAAAGTAATTCGACATCGGCATTCTAATGGACACATGAATTTTAGTGTATATATGTTTGTTTTAGTTCTCCTCTAAACCCGACTGAGACCTTCCGAATGCTGCTACAAGCTTGTTCTTCTATTAAAACCAAAAGATATTTATAAAAGATCTGTTCCAAAGCAATCCGAAAGTCAAATTGTGCATAAACTTCGAATCCCCCCCCCCCCCCGCCAAACTAGTTGTGGTGTATAACACTGCAGTTTTCAGTTAAAGCTTATTAAATCTAATAGTAATGCTTTATGCATTACCCAAACCTAAGTATTAAGCTTTAACGAGAGCCTATTCACGATGCAATCATGTAAATATTTATTCAATAGCCAATATTTTAAAGTCAATGCCTTTTCCCTAAGTTCACTTGAGTAAAACTCACATTGGCCTATCTTTACATGTCCCTACTCCTTCAAACGGCTCTGCACCAAAACCCTTTGCCAAACCGACTTCTCCTCCCACTTTCCGTTGTTCTCCTGGCCCTCAGCCAATCAGACCCCCGCAGCTCTCCTACCCGTCCGCGCTTTGGTCGAGAAAATCCGCTGCTCCAGCATAAAAAGCCCCCACACCCCTCCCTCCTCAGCACAGCTCAGCGATCTCTCAAGCTAGAAGGGTCACGCCAGTCGGGAGTGGAGACGTCACATCCGTAGGGTGCCATGCCGGGCAAAATGGTAGTGGTTCGTATGTTTATAGTATCTTTTGAAAGTTTAATTTAGGACCCCCCCCCCCAAGTCTAAATTTATAGTTTAAAAGTTTAAGCATAACTTCAAGCTTAGAGAAAATTATGGAGGTGACGCCATAATCGGCATATTAGGTACCCCACCCCATAACGTCGGAGTGGTTCTCTTGCTAAAAACCAACTTCTTCTAGTTTAAACTTAAATCGATTTTTAATTTAAACTGACGGTTTGATCTTTGTAGAAGTCAAAAGAAACATACTGATGCCTAAGGTATAAAATTGCCGGGCTTTTTATTTTTTAGAACAGTTTCTGCGGAAACTAAGGGAGGTTGATCTTTTGTACTTGGGAAACTTAGAAACATAACTGGACGGTTGATCGTGTATGAAACATACTGTCAGATAGACTGCTATCAGTTGTGGCTGTCCAGTCTTGCGGGTGTCTCCGGGAGCACTTAGTATTACTTTTTCTAATGTGAAAATTTGAACTTTATTCCAAACACAAGTGTTGTTGGTCTGAAATGTGACTTACTAGTTGTAAATTCAAACTTTGTGCTTTTAAATAATTTATTTCAAAAGCTTTCCGAAGCAAACTATAATGTAAATTGTTCTTTCGTTCTCTGTTGTTAAAATAAAACCAGGAGTTTAAAACTTCAGTTCGTTTGCTAACTTGATTAATTGTTTATGTGTAAAATAACTAAGTAGCCCATTTGTAATTTTAGCTTGTATAAACAGTTAAGTTCCACCGTTGGTGGCAGTGATGACCAACAGTATTAAGGTTAGGCCCCTTTAATTAGGAACCGACGCTCCATCCCCCATGTTGGGACAGTAGCCCACGCTGTGCTTATGCCGTAAAAGTCGTTATCACAGCTGAACCTTAGACTGAAACTCCATGTACACCAGGGAAACCGGGGACGTTACAATCACCTAAGCCGTCGTAGCATCCGCCGTTACATACTTTACGTCGTAGTTTGCTTCGAAAAGCTTTTGAATATCAATGAATTAAAAGCAACAAGTTGAATTTACAGTCTTTAGTAATTCACAAGATTTCAGGCAAACAATGCTTGCGTTTGAATAAAGTTTAAATTTTCACATTAGAAAAAGTAATACTAGGTGCTCCCGGAGACACCCGCAAGACTGGACAGCCGCAACTGATTACAGTCTATCTGACAGTATGTTTCATACTCGATCAACCGTCCACAATTATGTTTCTGAGTTTTCCAAGTACAAAAGATCAACCTCCCTTAGTTCCAGCAGAAACTGTTCTAAGAAATAAAAAGCCCGGCAATTTTACACTTAGGCATCAGTATTTTTCTTTCGACTTCCACAAAGATCAAACCGTCAGTTTAAATTAAAAATCCATTTAAAGTAAACTAGAAGAAGTTGGTTTTTAGTAAGAGAACCACTCCGACGTTATGGGGTGAGGAAACCTAATATGCCGCTTAAGGCGTCGCCACGATAATTTTCTGTAAGCTAGAAGTTAAGTTTACGAATTGAAACTATGAATTTCGAATATGGGAGTCCCAAACTAAACTTTCAAAAGCTACTATAAACATACGAACCACTACCATTTTGCCCGGCATGGCATCCTACGGACGTGACGTCTCCACTCCCGACTGGCGTGGCCCTTGTAGCTTGCGAGATCTGTGAGCTGTGCTGAGGAGGGAGGGGTGTGGGGGCTTTTTATGCTGGAGCAGCGGATTTTCTCGACCAAAGCGCAGACGGGTAGGAGAGCTGCGAGGGGGTCCGATTGGCAGAGGGCCAGGAGAACAATGGAAACTCGGAGGAGAAGTCGGTTTGGCAAAGGGTTTTGGTGAAGAGCCGTTTGAAGGAGTAGGGACATGTAAAGATAGGCCAATTTGAGTTTTACTCAAGAGAACTATGGGAAAAGGCCTTTATTTTAAAATATTGACTATTGAATAAATATCTACATGATTGCAACGTGAATAGGCTCTGGTTAAAGCCTAATACCTTGGCTTGGGTATTAGGCATAAAGCATTACTATTAAATTTAATAAGCTTTAACTGAAAACTGCAGTGTTATACACCACAACTAGTTTGGCGGGGGGGGGGGGGGGGGATTCGAAGTTTTATGCACAGTTTGACTTTCGGATTGCTTTGTGAACAGATCTTTTTAAGTATCTTTTGGTTTTAATATTAGGACAAGCTAGCAGTAGCATTCGGAAAGTCTCAGTCGGGTTTAGAGGAGAACTAAAACAAACATATATACACTAAAATTCGTGTCCGTTAGAATGCAATGTCGAATTACTTCGGACTAATGGTAGCTTTTCTGGGGGCAAAAGAATAAATAAAAGATTGAAAAATTGGTTAAATAATCTAGCTCAGTTTGAATGCTATAACGCATTAAGTTAAGTTGGATGTTTAACGTTAAAGTTAAAAGACAAAATCGATCATTGTGGAAATTTTTCAATGAGGATTGCGGCCGACAAACAAAATAAAAAATATCACACTTGAAATGGTTGTCTGTATCCACATGTATGTGAGGTCAAGTACCATAAATGGAAGCCCCTCCTAAATTACAACTAAGCTAGTGTTTGTGGGTTTTTTTGCCCTAAAATAGAAATACAATGATACAAGTCTTCAATAATGGCGGCCATGATGAAGGAGCGCTAAGGTTTGTTTTGGACGATTTTCAAATGTAGTTTGTGGATCTCCTGGATTGAAATTTTGGATTTGGGCTTCCCCCAGAGGTAGATATTATGGCTGTCTATTAAATGTCGAAGAGTTTGACCGATTTGGTCCATTATTGAAAAATCAGCGAATTTACACAATCGAGGCATTTGGGAAAACGAAGGTTTTTCGGCGGTCCACGTTTACAACATTGCATTAAAAATTTTCAACTTTTTATCGGCTACTTAAGTACTATACTGTACTGAATGCAAATGCAAAGTTTACACTTTTCAAAGTTTAACTCACCCATATACCACTCGCACAGGCAACTTACATCAAACAATGTGCACAGTTCAGGATAACTCGTGCATCCACGGGGAAATTCCTCAAATAACAATAGAGGGAAGATAAGATTTAATTTCAAAGGGAGAAAAGGAAGCCAAATCGGCATCAACAAATGCCACCAACAATGGTCGAAATACAAAACTAACGGCTAAAAAATATGCATAAAAGTAACATTGAAATTAACTACAAACTAGATTAAAACATTTCAATCTCAGAAAGAGAAAGAACAAACAAATTCCCCCCCCCCCCTTCTCTTTTTCTAAATAAAACGTAGACAATGTCTGCTCAAACAGACCAACAAAAGGCACATATGACCTTAATAAAATTTTTAAAAACATCTCAAGAACCGTCCCAAGATCAACATCCTTCAACCTTCGCTTGAACACCATAAGTGACTTGGCAAGCACAACATCCTGAGGCAATGCGTTGCAACGCGTTTAAGTTCTACACAGTTTGAAAAGTACAACTTAATGACAGTTCAAAATAAAGCGCTCCACAACCAATTTTAGTGGGTGGCCGCGAATATGATCAGACGATTTGAGCTCGAAAAAACGGTCCCAATACCAACGCAAGACGTACGTAAAATTTAAACCAGCATTGAGCCTGCGTAATTCAAGGTAACCCAGGTCGAGCAGGTTAAGACTGACGATAGGAAATATTTCTTACACTGTGCAGTGACCTAGTAAAACTGCACTGAACAGATTTAATTAGCTTGATATCCTTCACAAGATATGGCGACCAACAGGGCTGGCATACTCCTTTAAAGGACGCACATACACCTTAAAGGCCCAAGCGAGGGTCTTCCTGTCACCAGACTTAAAAATTTCCTCATGATTGCTGTGCTTCTCCGGGCTATTTAACGACATGGATTCGATTTTTTGTTTGGGTGCCACTTTATAATTCTTGCTTTATAATTAACTTGCATGCTGGATTACGCCTTTGTGCTTCATGCTTACATTCACAATACGACCTTGCTCTCTCACCTCTCCTCCCACAGGAAGTCTCGTGCGCAAGTGCCCGAGCCAACTCAAAGGCTTACTGAGATAGAGCAGAGTGCACATCTTTATATGAACACGATCGGGCAGAATTATTGTCTGCTATGTGTGATAGCTATTGGCAACAAAAAATCTGCTTCCGAAACAATGTTTTCACATTGTTTGCTGGTATTGCACGTTTTTTTTATTTAGTTTTTTTTAATATTAGTGTTGTTTTTTTTTTACCGGGTGCAGAGAATGTATATTGTGACGAGCTCCTATATCAGCTCGATATTTATTACGGCTGTACTTTCAGGCAGTGTAATGGGTCTGGTCAGGCTGGCTCTCTCTGTTCCACTCTATATGGTACCTCAATACAACTCAATGATTCTTAGTATTTCTACCTTGTATTCTTACCCTTTTCTCGAACAGACCTCATTCTCTATAATTACCATGTAGGGAGGGGGCTGGGGGTACCTTATATTTCCTTCTGCTCCCGGCTTGCCATCATGGCTCTTGTCTCGCATGGAGTTGCAGCCAAGGTCGTTGCTACTGCGCAACCGTCATTGGATTCAACAGGGTTCTCAATAGTGACACCAAGGACTGCGCTCAACAAAAAAGGAGCAAGGCCATCTAGGAGCACAGGTTAGCCTGTAATATTCTTCACTCCTTAAAAAAATGTTGGCTTCCAGAAAACATGCTTAAAAGTGACAACACAAATCTACAGAGAATGTCATTTTCAATCTTTCATCTTATATTAACACTTGAAGTTTATAGAATTTTTTCTGATTCCAGGTTTGGTCAAAATGCACACTTACTCTTCTGAAATATTAACACGCAATCCTGCTTTTCAAGTTGCGTCAGAGTCTCCAAATTCAAGAAACGAGAATTATTTTTTTTCCCTTAGACAAACTTATTGTACTGCAAGTAGATGCTAATAAAATAACAAACAATTTCAGATAGTTTGTTTCATTTTAAATTCCCACTGTCGTTAGTGCTACTGAATATATATACATATGATTCTAACTAAAGAGAACACAGAATCTGAGCCATTGAATAGTCTACAACACAAACAAGTAATTCGGTGTAAGAAGTCGGTCATTGCTGGGTGGTGCTGAGGTGACAAGGATGCTTTGTGGTTTTTCTCTGCTTCCGGCTTGACATCGTGGCTTAGTAGTGTTATGTGTGGTGTGACTTCGGTCGTGGCTGCTGAAAAACTGACATTAGATTCCAGTGGGGTTCTCAATAGTATTAAGCAATTAAGGTGTTAGTTGTTCGCATGGTCCACAAGGTTGGAAAGTGTTCGGTCTTGTCGGAGGGTACCAAGACGTAATAGGGCTGGCTGGACTGGTTCTCTCTTCTGCTTAGTTACTCATCCTTATTCTTGATCGGACCGCTTCCTCTATAGTAACTGCTGGGGTGGCAGTTATGCCTGTGGTTTTCTTCCGTTGCTGTTTTGCTGTAGTAGTTCATTTGTCTAGTGGAATTGCAACCTGGGTCGTGGCTGCCGTGTACCTGACGTTTGATTCCAACAGGGTTCTAAGTAGCAAGTGCAAATCTACATGGTTCACACTCAGTGGGATGGGAGCGTAAATTAACCCATAAAAACAACAGTCACTAAATTGGCCTCACATGCTGTTGGAATTATGCTAGCTGCCGTATTTGGTTCTAATTTATGGGTGGATGAAGTAGTAACCATTTATTGTGTGTATAAGCTGTATTTGGATTGCAGCTGATTGTTGGAATGCAATAGGTTGGCGTAATGGCTCTGACTGCATCAGGTTATGTGAATGATTCTGATTGCAGCGGGCTTGTTGGAATGGTTCACCGAGTTGAATTTTTTTCTATAGTTTGCTTTGACGAACAGCCTTGTAAAAGATGTTCTGTTCACAAGTAGGATGGATTGTTGGATTTACTCTAGGTTACTTGGCTGGTGTTTCAAGGAATTGAGTATGTGGCAGAGAAGCCTCAGATCTGAGGTCGATTGAACCAAGATGCCACGTATCTCAACATGGCAACTGGGTCATTCCGCTATTGCAGTTTATTTTGCGTCTCAGGTTTTTAAAAAATTGCATTTTAATTCACATTAATAATTTTCTGAATAGACGTGTAGAAAACACTTACAGGTTAGCAATCAAAGACACTGTTTATGAATTATACTATAAATTGCAATTTATTTTTAATTATTTCTTTTAAAAAGTAACCAAAGCAACAAAAGGTCATGTCCGACTAGCACACACAGTTAGTGTTCACTAAGTTACTGCCCATTAAAATGAAATTTTTTCGTAATTTTTTTTATTTATTTGTTCTATAGGTAACTACAATTGCAACAACACTGAGTTATGTTAAAATTAATGATTAATTTAAATTAAATTAAATTTTGTTTTTCTGTCCCACCGTGATGTCATTGCTGTTACCAACCCTATAAATTCTTGCTGTTACTTGCATGGTTTTAGCAAGAGACGAACACTTAGTTCCTAATTTTGTTGCAAGATTTTGCCACCAGAAGTCGCCACTGTAACGGCGGACGCTACGACGGCTGAGGTGCTTGTAACGCCCCCGGTTTCCTTGGTTGACACGGAGTTTCAGTTTAAGGTTAGCGGTGATTATAACGACTTTTACGACATAAGCACAGCGTGGGCTACTGCCCCAGCATGGG
>JAHWFP010072401.1:0-99542 GCA_023313725.1 Lithobius niger | reverse complement strand
TATCGATTAAACAAATGACGCTCAAACTCAAAAATGTCAATAATCATTACATCAGTATAGCGAATTTTCGATAGGCATTACCCGTAAATAAATATTTTCAGGCCTCCTATCTTCGTCAGGCAGCAAGAAACGTCTGAACTACAATCTACATAATTGTATGCACTCTTCAGATGGATCGAATTCAATCAATCAGGTTCTCAGGTCCTAAATTAAATTTTCAAAAGCTAACTACAAACATACGAACCACTGCCATTTTGCCCGGCATGGCATCCCACGGACGTGACGTCTCCACTCCCGACTGGCGTGACCCTTCTAGCTTGAGAGATCTGTGAGCTGTGCTCACCCAAGCAGTGCTCGGGGCTGTGCTCTCAATGCTTTGGGCTGGGGGTTTTTTATGCTAGAGACCGGAAGTTCGCGCGGACGGGCAGTAGAGCTGCGGGGGTCGGATTGGCTGAGAGCCTTGAGAACAATGGAAAGTGGGAGGAGAAGTCTGTTTAACAAAGGGACTGGGTGCAGAGCCGTTTGAAGGAATAAGGAAATGTAAAGATGGGCCTGCTTTGAGTTTTACTCAATTGAACTTTGGGAAATAGGCCTTTACTTTGAAATATTGAGTATGGAATAAATATTTACATGTTTGCAACGTGAGTAGGCTCTGGTTAAAGCTTAATACATGAGTTTGGGTAATGCATAAAGCATTACTATTAAATTTAATAAGCTTTAACTGGAAACTGCAGTGTTATACACCACAACTAGTTTTGTATGGGGGGGGGGGGGGGGGGCTCAATCCGAAGTTTTTTGCACAGTTTGACTTTCGGATTGGTTTGGAACAGATCTTTTTAAGAATTCTTTTAATTTTAATAGTAGGACAATTAGCCAGCAGTAGCATTTGGATGGGTCCAGTCAGGTTTAGAGGAGAACTGAAACAAACATATATACACTAAAATTCGTGTCCTGTAGAAAGCCGATGTCTAATTACGTTGGACTAATGGCAGCGTTTCTGGGGGTAAAAGATTATTATAAAAGTATTAAAATGGTTAAATAATCTAGCTCAGTTGTATGCTAAAACGCATGAAGTTAATTTGGAGGTTTAACTTTAAAGTTAAAGGGCAATGTTTGATCTAAGTGGAAATTTTTCATAAGGCTTGCGATCGTTCAAACACAATGAAAAATATCACACTAGAAATTGTTTTCTGTACAGTATGTGAGGTTAAGTACCTTCGCAGAGGAAGCCCCTCCTAATCTACAACTAAGCTAGTGTATGAGGCTTTTTGCCTGAAAATAGGAGTGATAAAATCAAAATACATAGATACAAGTTTACAATAATGGCTGCCATGATGAAGGAGCGCTGCGGTGGATTTCGGGCGATTTTCAAATGTAGATTTGAGGATCTTCTGGGTGGAAAGTTCGGATTTGGGCTTCCCCAAGAGGCTTGTATTAGGACAGGCTATTAAATGTCGAAGAGTTTGACCGATTTGGTCCATTATTGAGAAAACGGCGAGATTTGCACAATCGAGGCATTTGGGCGCTCAAGAAAAAAAAATTTCCAGTTTGGGAAAGCGAGCGGTTTTCGGCGGTCCACGTTTACAATATGTTTGTTTTAGTTGAATGAATGAATTTTATTTTTTATGTGAAAACATAAGGGAAACTTCCCGAGGTTCTTGCGAACCTGTTTTATAGGGAAGAACCCATTATATTTACAAAACGTCAAAGCATAATATGGTAACAAAATACAAAACAGACAATGAGATCTTAGATACAGTATTAGCAACAAGTAAATGCTTAACGTGGTGAAACAAAACAAATTAAAACAATATAAATATATGAACACACATGTAATTGTCTATGGGTAAATAGGAGAACCTACAATTCAGAAAGAAATGCCCAATTAGCAAATTTAAGAATGAATACATAATAAGAAGAGACCAGCATGAAGATACATCTAATCATTAAGATGTATAAGAAACTGTTTTAAAGTAAACGCAAATTTTTTGGTATTTTTCACCTGCTTGATACTTAGAGGGAGGCAGTTCCAGTTTTTTACAGCCGTGTAGGTGAGATTGCGTTTTGCATGGTCAGTTCTACACCTTGGTAAGATGAGCTTATCACCATTACGGGTGTTGTAGTCGTGACAATCGTGGAAGGTTTTCACACGGATAAGTCTGTTGAAGCAAGACCGAGTTTCGCCGGCAGCGTAAACAAGGCTGTGCATATAAAGACAAACATTGTATTGATAAATTTGAGCAACCTTGATAATTTCAAACTTCCTAAACAGAGGCAAAGAGTGGGAGTCATAAGTTGCCTTAGCAATACTTCTTACTGCTCTTTTTTGAAGTACAAGAATACGTTGTAGCTTGTAGTTAGAAACTGCACCCCAAACAGTAATCCCGTATAAAATTAAGGGATAGACAAATGCAAAATATAGAATTCTTAATAATTTAGATGGAACAAATCCTTTCACTCTAGACAGGATAGCAGATCCCCTGGCAACTTTACTGCACACATAGCTAATCTGTGGTGTCCATGAAAGAATATCATCAAGGACAATTCCTAAAACACGAACATTTCTCACTCTTTCGAGTACAACGTCCGAGATTTTGATGACGTGTGACTCATTTTGATCAATTTGCACAATTTTTTGACTCGAACCCATAATCATGTATTTAGTTTTCTTTGCATTTAATGACAATTTGTTAGAATCAAAGAAGTGGGTAAATCTTTTAAGATCAAAGTTAACGTGGCTGATAAGGACATTCAAATCTTTTCTGGAATATTCTAATGTGGTATCATCTGCAAAGCCAACCACGAACGACTGATTGCTACAAGAAAAAATATCATTAATGTACACCCAGAAAAGTATTGGGCCTAAGATGGACCCTTGTGGCACTCCGCAAGTAATTCCCAGCAGTGGAGACTGAACTCCATTTAGATCAGTAAACTGTGTTCTACCCACTAGATAGCATTTAAACCAATTGTAAGTAACACCTCTGATACCAATTGAGGAAAGCTTCTTTAAAAGTAAATCGTGGTCTACTGTGTCGAAGGCTTTGGATAAGTCCAAAAAAACAGACACGGTAAAGTTACCTAGTTCAATGTTTTCGATAACCTTATTAACGACAGTGTGTAGTGCTTGAACTGTAGATCTACCTCTGCGAAAACCAAATTGATTGTCACTCAACAGATGGTGTTTTTCCAGAAAGAAATGTAAACGCTTATATACAACTTTTTCAAATACTTTTGAAAAAACAGGCAACAAAGAAATGGGCCTGTAGTTACAAAAATCATTAACATTACCAGATTTATAGAGAGGAATAACCTTTGCTTTTTTGAGCTGGTTCGGAACACAACCTGTCGTAAGGGATTTGTTTATGAGCTGTGCAAGAGGTGGTGACAAATACCTATAACACCGTTTGACCAGTAGCATGCTAATGTCATCAAAACCACTTGATTTTTTGTCTGGGAATGCCTTAATAATGCTCTCGATCTCACATGCGTCAGTAGGCCACAAGAAAAGTGACTCGTTAAACTTGGCTCCCGTATTTCCCACATTAGGCACGGTAGGCAAATTAGCAGCCAACTTGGGTCCAATTGAGACAAAGTGCAAATTTAATTCTGCAGCCAACCCAGGAGACTCATTGGAATTCTGGCTAGCACGTGGAAGAGTCATGTTATGGGGTTTATGGGTACCTGTAAGTTTTTTCAAATCTTTCCATAATTCCTTGCTATTATTTTTATTGTTTTTAAAAAGGTTGCCATAAAAATTAATTTTTGCTTCCTTAATAAGGATGTGAACTTTTTTGTATGCAGATTTGTATTTCTCTTTAGTATTAGCATATGGTTTCCTAATGTAATTCCTGTACAACTTATTTTTCATTTTGATTTGTTTTTGCAGTTCTGGAGAAACCCAATCTTGAGTACTTTTAACTCGTTTGATGGTAGTTTCATTTTTAAAGTTGGGCTCAATTATGGGAAATGCAATATCCAAATGATGTGTGAATTTGGCTAAGAAATTTTCGTACAATAGGTCTAAGTCATCTTTAAGATTTAACTCGTTCCACATTTCATTCTTTAAGCCCTCAACCAAATTATTATAGCCTTTTTCAGAGTAACGTCGCCTAATCTTATAGCAAGGGTGTATTTTACTAAGCTTATTAGATTCTAAGAACACGTAGATTGGAAAATGATCGGTGAAATCAGAGATGATAATGCCAGTATGAGTTCCCTTGCTTAAATGATTCGTCCAAATATTGTCAATTCTCGTAGCAGAGGAGTCTGTAATTCTAGTTGGCTTTGTGATAATTGGAACAAATCCTACAGAAAGCCAATCATTCACAATAGATGAAATGGCATAATCAGACAAATACTTATTTAAGTCAACATTATAGTCTCCTAAAATATAACCTCTTTTTTTCTCGGCACAAATTTTGTTTATAGTAAAACTAAAAGCATTGCTGAAATTACGCATGTTGCCAGCTGGAGGCCTATAGACTACTCCAACAACATACACATGGTGCCCAAAAGTAATTTCTAAAAACATACCCTGGCCATCCAATTCGCCAATAGAAAACTTTAAGTCATGTCTAACGTGGAAGCTGCAACAGCTCTTATTAGCATTCCAATACCTCCACCCTTTTTTAGAATTCTGTTTTCTGCTATAAAAGTGTAGCCGTCTAGGTTACAAACACCATGACTTTGATCATTGAACCATGTTTCTGTGACGCATATGACATCGAATTCAGCATTAGTGGCATTAATAATGTGTTCAAATTTATCGAATTTGTTCTGAGTAGAAAAGTCCCTGACATTTAGATGAACAAAAGAAACAGACCTATCGATAAAGTTACCAACAATAGAAGAACCTCCAGGAACAGCAGTGGTATTGTAAAACGACATTTTAAAATCGTATGCTAATGGGCATACGTCAGGGTCTGAAAAAATAAAATCGAGTTCATCGTTAATGTGGAGTTTGTCGCATTGACTATGAGCGTCGTTGGTATCAATCGTAAGACACTTTCTTAAACAAACATTGTTGTAAACATTGTCGTAAGTATGCTTTTTGAGATGTAATTTTGCGGGAAGAAATCTGGGAATATGTTCCGTCATACGACTAATGATTAGTCTATTAAACAAGGTTAGTTTCCCTCAAAAGAGAAGAAGTTAAATGGTTTCCGCTCGAGTAGCGTACTTTGTATGATGGCATCAACAAGCAGTTTTTTGCCTTGGGGAGATAAGTGGATACCATCAGATGCAAGGAGGCCATGTCTACGTGAAATTAAATCCCATAAGGAGATTAAATCAACTCCTGCTTCTTTACAGCATGCCATAATATGGCCATTGCACTGAACAATATACTGTTGTAGGGAAGGCCAGTGATGTACACGGAAACGCTGCCTTTGCGGGAAGATACTGATAACAGTGATGCGCACTGTGGGTAAAAAGGATTTGATTATGTCAATCAACTCAAGTAGTTTTTGGGCAATGACTGCCGGAGAGTCTAAACCTACATTGTTGGTCCCGGCACAGAGCACTACATTGGTAATATCTTCTGAAGGATTTAAAATGTTGGGAACACAGTCACATAGATGCTCAAGACGGGCACCAGGAAAGCACCAAGTCTTTGAGTTGCCAATATTCCATGGTAGTTTAACTTTCCTGACCTGTGAATCACCAATAATGAGGAATTTTAATTTTTTCCTTACTTTATGTGTAGGGTTTGGAGAGGAAAGCTGTCCTAGTGAATTGTTACATGGTTGTGCAAATGAAGCATGCCGAGTACTGCCACTGTTGACTGCAGGGTTGAACTGATTTAGCCTTTCAATTTCAGCAGGTGATGATCTTGGTACCCTCTTAGGGTAAGGCAAATTACCATTAGAGGATCTGTTTCCTTTGTGTAACGACCGCCCAGGGTGGGAGTTCACAGGCACGGATGACTTAGGTAACATGTCAACGTTAGAAGCTCGGCTAGGTAACTTGTCAATATGTGCAGAAACCACTTGCACTTCGTTCGCTTTAGTAATTGACACCACAGTATTCACTGACATAGATGTGGTGGCATGGGGGTCAGTAGCTATGGACTGCCCGGTTGGTGAAAAACGGGTAATGCCCGTTTCGGTGATGTCATGGTTAGCGACCTTCTCAAAAAATGTGCCAATCATAGACGACTGGCTCAGGAGGGCATTTTCAATTTTAAGTTCAAGATTAGAAAAGCTCACTTTAAGCAGTTGCTGAATTGAGCTAAGAAAGTGGTCCAGCACATCGGTCAAATGGTCAATTTTGCCTGCCAATACAGTATTACCACTAGAAGGTTCAGTGTGCAACAGCTGGAAGTCAGAAGTCACATGTTTAATGCTTCCATTAATAAGGCTCACCTGTGCTTTTAAAGTACTTACACCAACGTTAAGTTCACTCCGAGAGTTTTCAAGAAAGGTTGGTAGTGATTTGGGTTTGTCATTTTCACTAACCCCCGGAGAAAATCCAACCTTTTGAATTGATGGGGACTGACAAGTGGAAAAGGATAAATCATCAGATACCTGAGAGAGGTCAACAGAACGAAGTAGATCGGTGACATCTGGTTTAGAAGCAGAGTTAGCGGGGACCAAATTATCAGGGGAGTAGCAAACTGTAGTTTCGCTTAAGCTGTTAGATTGTAAGATTTCAGTAGGCATTGAGATATTATTATTGGCTCTCTTAGCCACAGATCGTGATCTTAGACAGCATGAAAATGAAGCAGGCTTCCTTACTGACCTAATCGACTTCCTGCGAGTTGGGAAACATGGAGTTGAGGATTCCATTTTCGTTCTTTTAAACTTTTAAACGGTAAGAGGATTTCGGTCGCAGAACGTGAGTAATTAAACCAAATTTACCACATCAATAAACACAACGCAAATAATCAAACGGGTATTTCTCCACTTCAGACTCAAATTAATATGAATCCAATGACCAGCAGACAAGAACGCAGCAACGCATTAATCACAGTTGAACTATTTTTCCCCACCTTACGCAAACAAGTGCTGCAGTGAGAGTGAAGATTTAGTCGTAAGCACAACAGTAATCCCAAACCAGGCGATCATCTGATTGCACAAAGTGCTGGACAGAGTGTTGAAAGGCAAAAGAACTTCCCACAATCGGAACATTTAACTAGTATAAAAACACAGTAGTAAGACGATTCGATAGACTAGCACACAAGAAAGCAGCAGCACATTAGCCACAGTCGAGCTGCTTTTTTCCACCTCGTGTGAGAAAGTATTGGGTCGTGAGTATAATGTAGTCTTCTTTGCCATAATAATCACAAAACAATTATATTTGCCACATGCACGAAACAAGTGCAGGATTCAGTTTACCGATCATAGAAAGAAGTACCCATATTCTGAACATTTAACTGGTTCCTCTCCACTGTGAACACAAGACAACGAATCTGGTGATCAACACACAAAAAACGGTAACGCAAAACTCCTGTCGTACACATTTAAGACCATTCAAATGACCAAACGCACAAAGACGCAGCATCACTTTAATAACCACAGTCAAACCGATTTTCTCTGTACTATGCATGTGCTGGGTCGAGTGATGCAGATGCTAAATCAAACAAGTGATGCAAAAATAGTCAAGGAATGCCGCTGCACAAATAACGCATTTAAACGGCTTCGCTCCACAACGGCTTTAGTTTTGAAGAATAATTTTAGTTCAAAACGAAAAAAGTGTGCTACTTCAACTATGCTTCAACTGTTGTCACCAGAATAGAATTGAACTCGTTCATTAAAACTTGTCCCATACATAGTAAAACAGCACTGCACACGTAACATTTAGGTGGACTCTTCCCGCATGAGCGGCGATCGGCCAAGTCCAATCCAACGGCTCTCGATTAAACAAAACCTTTGTTTTCTAACAACCAGTTAACCCCAAGGTGCAAGTGACCCAAAGCATTGTTTTGGATTTTGTTAGGGGGGGGGGGACCAATTAGCTGTGAACACTGCAGCAATAAAAAGAGAAGTAGAAATAAAGCAGCAGACACTCTGCATTTAAACGGCTTCTCCCCAGACTAAGTTCATCAACTGTAAACAAAAAACATCACATGCTTCGCACTAAAAAGGCTTCCACTAGAATGTATTTCAGAGTTCTCAATAAAACTCCTTCACGAAGAGGCAGCAACACACATTTTACACTTAAAATGCCTTTCTCCGAAAGGTAAACAAACAAGATGGCCGCCTCCCACAAGAAAGTCTCAAAATTTAAATCGTGTGTAAAAAGGTTCACAGACCACCCAGAAACGTCAAATCACTGTAGAAGTGACCACTGGATGTTAATACAGTCCACCTCGTAGTCCATTTAGCCCACCATGGCCCTGGAACCACCGAAGTAACGTAATTTTTGGCTCGGCACTCGACGCAATCAGACTCGACGCTACCGGGATACCGGGACGTTGGTATGAATGAAGGTCATTCCATTTTAGTTTGTGGTTTTAGTTTTAGTTTATTTTAGTTTTAGTTTTATTTTAGTTTTAGTTCTCCTCTAAAACCCGACTGGACCCATCCAAATGCTACTGCTAGCTTGTTTTACTATTAAAACCAAAAGATATTTATAAAAGATCTGTTCCAAAGCCATCCAAAAGTCAAACTGTGCATAAAACTTCGAGACCCCCCCCCCCCCCCCCCGCCAAAAACTAATTGTGGTGTATAACACTGCAGTTTTTCAGTTAAAGCTTGTAAAATTTAATAGTAATGCTTTATGTATTACCCAAGCAAAGTATTAACCAGAGCCTACTCACGTTGCAAACATGTAAATATTTATTCCATAGTCAATATTTCAAAGTAAAGGCCTATTTCCCAAAGTTCACTTGAGTAAAACTCAAACAGGCCTGTCTTTACTATAAACGTGTGCCTCCGAAAAGCCTTCGTTTTGCTGAACGAAGCGAATTTTTTTTTTGAACGCCCAAAAAAAAGGGTGAGGCGGCAGACCCTTCAAACTATCGACCAATTTCTCTTACGGTTGTTCCATGCAAGGTCATGGAGACCAGAGTTAGAAATACTATGTTGTCTTTTTTGGAGAAGTTCAACTTGATTAACTGTGACCAGTTTGGTTTTATGCCGGGGCGCTCTGTAACCCATCAGTTTCTCCTTGCCATGGACAACTGGACAAGTGCTCTTGACATCGGGGTGCCATCTGACATTGTCTATTTCGATTTTCAAAAAGCTTTTGAATCTGTTATTCACCGCAAATTATTATTCAAACTTGGAAACATTGGCTTTGGCGGTAAGTTATTAAATCGGATTGCTGCCTTCTTATCAAATAGATCCCAGAGGGTCATTGTTGGAAACACGTTTTCTACCAAAATGCAAACCATCAGTGGTGTACCACAAGGCTCGGTCCTCGGGCCACTGCTATTTGTGGTCTATCTGAACGACCTTGTGTGCAATAGCGAAAATGTTTCGAGTTTTAAATTTCCAGATGATCTTATGCTGATCACTGAGGTCTTAACTGCAGAAAACACTGAAACACTTGCTTGCATGATAGACAATATCAGTCATTGGGCTAAATTATGGCAATTGCCAATTTCCATCAAAAAATGTCAGTCATTTCACATTGGCCATCATATAAACCCAGCCTCCTACTTGATCGACAATAACCTCATTCCAGATGTATCAGAAGTACGGGACCTCGGGATTTGGTTGACATCTGATTTAAAATCGTCTCTGCATTGCAGGAATGTGTCCACGGCAGCATTTAAACGACTTGCCATTGTGAACCGTTGTTTCGATCGGGAAATATCACAACTAAGACCTGGGCTTTTAAAGTCTTTGTCCGGCCATTGTTGGAATATGCAAGCTCTGTGTGGTCACCATATCAAGAGACATTGACCTAATTGAGTCGGTACAGCGACGTTTCACGAAGAGTTTGCCAAATTTACGAGAGATGCCCTACTGTGCAAGCTTGCAGAAAGCAAGTCTTGAATCTCTTGAGCTTCGCCGTTTGAGATCTGATCTCATTTTGGTTTTTAAAATTCTCCACGAACACACTAATGTTTTCCTGCCATTTTTCGAATTGAGCACGGTACACTCCACCCGTAGGCACTCTTTGAAACTGGTGGCTCCAAGGGTATATCGTGACTGTAGATAAAACTTTTTCTCTGTTCGGGTTATCCCAGCCTGGAACTCCCTTCCTGAGAGGGCAGTTTCGGCAAATTCCACTGCAGCCCTCAAACACGCTTTGTGCGGTCTCTCGTTTGAACGTTTCTTGAAGCGGCCGGGGTGGGTTGGGCAATTGCGGGCATCACCTGGTGACTGATCAGACTTTTAGTTTTAGGATTGGTGTTAGTGGGACACTCTCCCCTTCCAACTACCTTGCCACACATGTGGTCAAAAATTTATTATTATTATTATTATTAAATGCCTCGATTGTGCAAATCTCGCCGTTTTCTCAATAATGGACCAATTCGGTCAAACTCTTCGACATTTAATAGCCTGTCCTAATACAAGCCTCTTGGGGAAGCCCAAATCCGAACTTTCCACCCAGAAGATCCTCAAATCTACATTTGAAAATCGCCCGAAATCCACCGCAGCGCTCCTTCATCATGGCAGCCATTATTGTAAACTTGTATCTATGTATTTTGATTTTATCACTCCTATTTTCAGGCAAAAAGCCTCATACACTAGCTTAGTTGTAGTTTAGGAGGGGCTTCCTCTGCGAAGGTACTTAACCTCACAACATGTACTGACAACAATTTCTAGTGTGATATTTTTTATTGTGTTTGTCGGCCGCAATCCTCGTGAAAAATGTCCACAACGATCGAGTTTGTCTTTTAAACCTAATCATTTCAATTAACTTAACGCGTTATAGCATTCAACTCAGCTAGTTATTTTAACCGCATTTATACTTTATAATAATCTGTTTACCAACAGAAACACTACCATATGTCCAACGTAATTCAACATTGGCATTCTACCGGACACAAATTTTAGTGTATACAGGGTGTAACAAAAGGTCGTGTCCAAACTTAGGTGACTAATTCCTTAGGTCAAACTAAGAATATAATTCATATAAACATTTGGCCAAAAACGTCTTATTCTTTGGTTATCGCCTGCAAACACAAAATCATGATAGGGTGAAATCGTTCCTACTACTGAAGGTAGTGAACTAATGGTGTCAAGAGTTTCAAAGTCGGACTAAAGGAAAACCATGGAATTAACGTCGTCTGCAGGGCATTTGCAGACCTGCTCTAACGCTCAGGGAAGGATTTTTGACGAATTATTGTGAACCATCTCACATTGCTGACAAGGACTCGTCACAATATCACCAAACGTACAGTAGCTGGACTATTAAATCGACGCAAACCTCCAACACTGTAGTAAGAGATGGACAACAGATTCCAACAGCACCAGACCAAATAGTCCAGCTGCTGCACATTCGTGCAGTGTTAAGTGATTCTCTTTGATCCAGTAATAGTTTTATCGGCCTTTTCCTATTTCACAATGTTTTCCTATTTTAGTTTCGACCTGTGCAGGACTGATGTTCGCGTTTAATAGTTTGCGTTATTAAAACCTCTATGGTATTATCAGTCCTACATTAACACCGACTAACGAAGTTTTCGAACAATTGTTGCTTCCCCTCCAGGAAAAATTGTTTGGCAATAGAGATATTTTTCTTTTAGTCTGATTTTGACTCTTAACAGTTTGTTCTCTAACCTTCAGTTCATTGTCTTCATTCACTACATTCCTATTCTGATTTGTTTTTGCTATAGCCAGAGTATGGGCGGAGGTGGGGAGGCGGAGCTGGAATTTGGATTCTTATTTCATGCGATAACCAAAGAAAAGATGTTTTTGGCCAAATGTTTATATGAATTATATTCTTAGTTTGACCTAAGGAATTAGTCACCTAAGTTTGGACACGACCTTTTGTTACACCCTGTATATGTTTATTTTAGTTCTCCTCTAAACCCGACTGAACCCATCCAAATGCTACTGCTAGTTTGCCCTACTATTAAAACTAAAAGAATTCTTAAAAAGATCTGTTCCGAAAGTTAAATTGTGCATAAAAACTTCGAATCCCCCCCCCCCCAGCCCAAACTAGTTGTGGTGTATAACACTGCAGTTTTCAGTTAAAGCGTATTAAATTTAATAGTAATGATTTATGCATTACCCAAACCCAAGTCTTAAGCTTTAACCAGAGCCTACTCACGTTGCAAACATGTGAATATTTATTCCATAGTCAATATTTCAAAGTAAAGGCCTATTTCCCAAAGTTCAATTGAGTAAAACTCAAAACAGGCCCATCTTTACATGTCCTTACTCCTTCAAACGGCTCTGCACCCAGTCCCTTTGTTCAACCGACTTCTCTTCTCACTGTTCTCAAGGCCCTCAGCCAATCCAACCCCCGCAGCTCTCCTGCCCGTCCGCGCGAACTTCCGGTCCCCAGCATAAAAACCCCCACCCCCAAGCACCCAGAGCACAGCTCACAGATCTCTCAAGCTAGAAGGGTCACGCCAGTCGGAAGTGGAGACGCCATGTCCGTGGGATGCCATGCCGGGCAGAATGGTAGTGGTTCGTATGTTGTAGTTTAGCTTTTAAAAGTTTAGTTTACGACCCCCATATTCTAAATTCATAGTTTAAATTCGTAAACTTAACCTCTAGCTTAGAGAAAATTATGGTGGTGACGCCTTAAGCGGCGTATTAGGTTCTCTCACCCCATAACGTCAGAGTGGTTCTCTTACTAAAAACCAACTTTTCCAGTTTATTTTAAATGGATTTTTAACTTAAACTAATTGACGGTTTGATCTTTGTGGAAGTCGAAATAAGCATACTAATGCCTAAGTATAAAATTGCCGGGCTTTTTATTTCTTAGAACAGTTTCTGCCGGAACTAAGGGAGGTTGATCTTTTGTACTTGGAAAACTTACAAACATAACTGTGGACGGTTGATCGTGTATGAAACATACTGTCAGATTGTAAAGGCTTTTGGCCAAAAATCTAGATTGGTTTGGATACCCGGCACCAAAGATAAAAAACTCGGGGAACAAATATTTTTCTCTTAGCGTTCAGTAGCGCAATAGGCCTATTTTTCAAGCCTTCTACTTTAAATTGTGTAACTCCCAGGAAAATGGTTCAAAACGTTCACAGTCTTCATTTCTTAATAGCCACAAACTTTATCTTCAACTCTGTGCAAACAGAACTCTGGAAATCATCTTCTACAATTTACAGCAGCTATTTGAAAAACGCTCCAAACTGAGTGCACCTCACGCAAATGCCGATCGCCATTTTCCAAACAAAACTTGTATATTTGTAATTTATATTTTTTTTCTCAGGCATAAAGCCGACCAGCTTAGTGTTGTTTTAGGGGGCTGCCAACCGGCACTTAACCACATATATGTACTGAGGACCTGCACTCTACGTTTTTATTTTGAACTTCAATACCAGTTTTGGTTTGTTATGAAAACTTCGACTGCTCTCTTGTCATTATTTGTGGCTGCAATAATGTTGTAACCTAAAATGCGTTTTAGCATCTACTTACAAGCTGGTTTATTTAATCTTTTGCTTAGTGCTTTAAAAAGCAATTTATTAACGTAACTTCTTCCCACAAACTCTACCTTGTCCAAAAACGGCATTATTTTTACTATTTTATTTTACCGGACATTTTCTCCAAAAAGTGTTTATCTTGTTTTTATTTCAGAGCTCCGACCATAGCAACCTCAACCAAATGTATATAAAGCATTTTCTACTATTAACTTCTGTAATAGATCAGTAACCATCCTTCTATTAAAACTGAATACTATTTTTAATAGCAAACTCCGTTCCCCCCTCTCCTTCAATAGTGTGATGCCTAACATCGCAGTCTTCGATTAAAACTCGTTCAAGTTTGTATTTCCGACGTGCTCATAGCAAAGCTTATGAGTACAGCTTTAATTCAAGCCTATCATCCTTTTTCAAATCCGTTAAAAATTCAATCAGTTACAATCAATCCAAGTTCAAATCCAAATGACCTTTTCCATCACGATCCATCAATCCGTTCCAGAACCCCAAAAGCTCAACGGCTCCAACGGTCCGAAATCTAGCCACTCAGAGCACAGAAGCTCCAGCCAATCAGTATGAACTTCCAATTTCCTCCCTTATGAAGGCCCATCCAGATCCTTACATTTCCCTATAAAGCCCTCACATGGTGCGGCTTGGCTCAGGAGAATGAAAAAATTTCCCCCCTCCAAGGTAGCCTGCCTCTCTTGCCGCCAAACCGAGCAGTCGTCGCAGACATCTGCTCCCTCCCTCTCCCATATATACCCCTGGCTCTGCGTTCCACCCTCAGCGTTGCTCAGTGATCTCATAGGCTAGAGGTTGCTACGACGGTCAGAGTGGAGATGCCCCCCAGGTCCACAGGTTGCCATGCCGTGCAAGGTAGCAGTTCGTTGGTAACTAGTTTGAATTTTTGAAAGTAATCTTTTGAACATTATTTCTAAATTTATAGTTCATAAATCTAAACTTAACCTCTAACTTTGAGAACGATTGTGGATAAGTTAACCGCCATCGGCATTTATGGCCTAGAACTACCACAACTTAAGGGTTTAAGGTCCCCTTCCTAAAAACCGGCTTTATTTCTTATTTATGTTGAAAACAGGTTCTTCTAAATAATCAAAATGGTTTAATCGTAGAGCTTAGACTTCCTTTGGGTTGTGTACCAGGTTAACCATTGAGGTAGTTTGATCTTAAGCATTGGCTTTTGAAACATAACTTGTGACTATTTTACTAATGTAAAGTGCATTCTGTAATCTAGAGAGTCCGGTGAATCAAACCAACTTTTCTAATCGAAATTTTGTAGTGTATGAACTTTTAATTCGTTCATTTCTTGCCGATTTTATTGTAAATCATCGTGTGCTTTATTTAAAGCTTTCAAAGAATCTTTTTGTAACATATACTGTTCCAAACGTAGTGTAAAAAGTTAACATGTCTTATTATAAACCAAGCGTTGTTTTAATCGACAGTCTGACTTCGTGTAGATTTAATTGTATGAGTCATAACTAAAACCCATTTTTATTTAACTCCAAGCCTGCAACTAAACACCCATCGTGGTGGCAGTGAACTATTAGATAGTTAGTACTTGAAACTTAGATAGGACATGGGCGCTTCCCTCCTAACCGTGCAGTAGCCACTGCAACGCTGTTAAACTCCGCAAAAGTAAAAACAGACACCCTGAGTATTAACTAAGAAGATCGTCAGTACACCAGATGTCGGTGCTCACCTGAAAGGTACCTAAAGTGACAGGTAGCGCCGCTACAATATAAACTTTTATCAGTTGCGGCTGTTTAGTCTTGCGGGTGTCTCCGGGAGCACTCAGTATTACTTTTTCTAATGTGAAAATTTAACTTTATTCAAACACAAGCGTTGTTGTCTGAATTTGTGAATTACAGTTGTATATTCAAAACCTGTTACTTTTAAATCATTGGTATTCAAAAGCTTTTAGAAGCGAACTATAATGTAAAGTGTCTTTTTCATTCTGTTGCATAAATAAAACCAGGAGTTTTAAGCTTCAGTCGTTTGCTAGATTGATTAATTGTCTTTAGTGTAAAATATAAATATGTAGCCCATCATTTAATTTTAGCTAGTTAAACAGTTAAATCCACCATTGGTGGCAGTGATTACCAACAGTCTTAAGGTTAGGCTCCTTTAATTAGGACCGGCGCTCCATCCCCCATGCTGGGACTGTAGCCCAAAAGCTGTGTTAATGAACGTAAAAAGTCGTCATAAACACCGTAGAACCTCAAACTGAGACTCCATGTACACCAGGGAAACCGGGGGCGCTACAAGCACCTAAGCCGTCGTAGCGTCCGCCGTTACAACTGGTGGCAGTGGTGGGATGAACAGGTGCTGTTCCCATCAAGCGTTTTCCCCCTGCCATACTACAAGCCTAGAAGGATGCAAGCCACTTCCAACTAGACGTCTGTGGTCCCGTTAAACATGGCCACGAAGTAGATGCCTGTGACTACGTTACACAAAGTCACGAAGCAGATGTCATACTAAAGCTAAAAAAATAGTACAACCCCCCCCCCCGCAGCTCCAACAACTGCCGGCGCCAGGAAGCAACAGCTGCCGTTTCCAGTAGACGTCCTCCAGCTGAGAGCCATCTCAACCCCAACCAATGCTGTAGGAGAAGAGGCCCGGGAGGGAACCTGCGCTCCGTGCAGCCGAGCCGTGGATTTTGAGTGTGATACTCCAAGATCCCCGTGGATTTGACCGCCATTGACGATCGACTCCTGAAAATCAGTGCCGGACTTCCAGTACTACGTTGGAACGGAAGGACAGACTGACCGTTCAGCGATTGTACAACAATTGGGCAAGTGTACATGAGATATGCTTAAAGGCCGCCAAGCCGAGTGTTGTAGTTGATAGCATTTATGCAATTTAGCTATTCATATACCAGAGTGCTAGGGGGTCTTGAAAGTGTATTTATTTTTTTTCAATCTTACTGGATTTGGGAGAGAAGTTTTTTAAGTAATTCGCTCTGCTCCAAAATTAACGTTAAATTTTATGCGGCTGCATTTGATTTTTGTTTAATTTATCAAAGCTTTATTTTGAAACCACGTTAAACGTTAAACCTAAAAATGTCCGAAATGAAAGAATTAGAAGAAATTATTCGTGATTTACAAACCAAGGATTTAAAGAAAATCCTAGCCAAATTAGATAAGCAGCTAGAACTAGCAAAGCTAAATGCTGCTACGATAAATCTTAACCCCGCTCCAAATGGAGCTAACGGCGCTCCCCCAGCTCCCCCAAATCCAGTTGCAAAACATGGTAAAGTTGCGGACGTAGTTCGTCTCGTCAACAAGTGGACGCCCAAAACTGAAATCAACAGTTTTCTTAAGATTTTTGAACGCACAATGACTGGTCAGAAAATTCCTGGAGATCAATGGGTCACGGGACTCCAACCCCTCGTCGTTGAGGTTCTGTTTAAAGTTTGTGATCAGCTAACAGACGCTGAAATGCAGGACTACGAAATAGTCAAAAGTAAATTACTTGCCCGTTTTGTAAACTCAATTTCGTTCTCTCGAAAAAGAAGTAGAAATGCAATTCCAGGATAATGCATTTGAGTTAGAAACTCTTTTCACTCGTTGGTTGACTTTGGCTAAGGTTAACCGTGACTATGACAAACTTGTCAACCTCATGCTTTTGGAACAATTTTACAAATCATGTCCAACTCATCTCAGGAAATGGATCCCTGATCAAGTTAAATTAGGGACTCTGGCCGAAGCGGCCCAATTATGTGATGAATTCACTACCCATAATAAGCAGATATCAAGTGATGCTGCTTCTCGACCTGTTAAAGCAACTTCTACAGCTGCTACAACAGCGCAAGGTTCTAAACCTTCCAACAGACAACGTGGTAACTCTCATCGTAACCACAGTCAGGCGGCTAAACCGGCTGGTACCGCCGAGGTGAAAACTGACTCCACTAGTGGTGACTCGGCCACCAACACTTACTCAAACCGCGAGTTCGGCAAACCCCGTGTCATAGGCGATGGCACTTGTGTTTATTGCAAAAAAAATTGGACATAGACGCCAAGATTGTCAAGTTCGAATGGCTGACGAAAAAGCAGCCGCAGCAGCAGATTGTAATTTTATCAGTTATGCCCCACCGGAAGTTGTTTTATCAAAACACATTCACGAATGGTTCGTAAACGGCCAAAAATGCCTTGTTTTACGTGACACTGGTTCTACGAACGATGTAATTGCCCGTGAATTCGTAAAACCCGACCAGTTTACTGGCGAGTACATGCATTGTCATAATGCTTTAACCGATAAGACGACAGCTCATGCTATAGCCTTAATTGAGGTTCAGACCCCCTACGCAGCTATCCAAACAGAAGCTCTCGTGTCCGACCACGTTGGCCCCCACTTCAGTATGTTGTTAGGCGTATCATCTCAAACTGTGTTAGAGGAAAAAGGGCTTGTTTCCCTCCCCACTTACGTGAATGCAGTCACCCGTGCGCGGGCACGTGCTGCCGATCAGCTCCCTGTCTTACGCCCTAATTACCGTGAGAGCCAGACTGATAGCGAAGAGTCAGATTGCGACTCGATTGAGGTTACTCCAAGAGCAGTGACGGAAGGTTTTGTCAGCCCCAAACAAGATGTTCTGGATGAGGCGATTTTAGGTCCTTAAACCGAGCAGTTCACTAAACTTCTCAGCATTGACAAACCCTAGTTTTTAAAACTCCAGCGTGAACGCCCAACTTTAACTTTATGTTGGAAGTATGCTGAGCTGCCAGAAAGCCAGCAAGACAAAAACAAGCTGTTTTCGCAAACCTTTTCGCCCTGATGGAAGGCCGCTAATCAACAGGCAACTAGTTCTTCCCCAGGAGTGTAGAAATTTGGTTCTAGCACTGCACATTCAAATGTATGGGCTGGCCATCTAGGGCATTCTAAAACAAAAGAAAGAGTGCTTACACATTTTTACTGGCCCAAATGTTTTAGTGACATTGAGCAATTTGTCTTGACTTGTCTTACCTGCCAGAAAAACGGTAAATCTGGACAGAAGTTTGTTGCCCCTATGGTGCTTGTACCCATGGATGGGGAGCCCTTTAATCGTTTTATTATTGATATTGTTGGCCCCATCAGACCCTCTAGTAGAGGTTGTTTTAAATACATTCTATCTCTCCTCGATCCAGCAACAAAGTTTCCCTAGGCCGTGCCCCTTAAAGAGGCCAACAGCCAAAGTGTGGTAGACGCCCTCCTCGGCATCTTTTCGAGGTTAGGCTTCCCCTCTGAATTGCAATCAGATTTGGCTCGCCCTTCATATCTGTACTCACTACTTTATTCCTTGAAAAGTGCGGAATTAAGTGTATTAATTCAAGTGTGAATCATCCACAGTCCAACAGCGTGGAGCGATTTCACTGAACCCTCAAAGCGGTGCTGAGAGTGGTTTGCCACGAGCATCCCCAGGACTGGGAACGATGCCTCCCCGGTGCAATGTTTGCACTCCGTACTGCTCCACATGAGAGTACTGGATTTACACCTGCTGAGATGGTGTATGGCCAAAATTTGAAAAGCCCTCTGGAGCTTTTTAAAAGCCAATGGGTTGAACCCGACGTCCACCCATCCGTCTTTGAGTATATCCTGGATTTGCTACAGAGATTCAAATACTCACGGGAACCCTCACAAGAAAATATTGTGAAGAGCCAGTTGAAAAATAAAGTCTACTATGACCGTAAGGCAGTTTAACGTAAGTTCAAGGAAGGTGATAAGGTTCTAGTCCTTGAACCTGACCGAGCCAATAAGTTAGAAATTTATTGGGATGGACCCTGTGATGTTGTAAAACGACCTTCAAACACAAACTATCTGATAAAAATATCGTTTGGTTCTCAAAAGGAGACCATTTACCACATCAACCTGCTCAAGCCCTATCTGCCTAGGGAGGGGTCAAGCAATCATTCGTACAATGACGAACGTGAGTTTACTCACCACGACCATGTTTGGACCGGCAACCCTGTGTCTTAATTCAAAAAAAGCCATGAGTCTTTTCAAAAAGACAGGAGATTTGTCAGAGTCTCAAAAATCCGACTTGCTTAAAGTTTTTGACCAGGTAGATGGTGTTTTTTTCCACTCTGCCGGGACGTACCGACATTGTCACCCACGATGTGGAGTTAATTGACACAGGTAAAGCCTTGTAAATATTACAGGCATACCAAGTTCGAATGTGACTTAATTGTTACAGAGATCAAACATATGTTAGATCTGGGCCTAATTGTGGAAACGGATTCCCCACATGGATCCCCCATGATTATTGTACAAAAAGAAGACGCTACCCCTCATCCTGTAGCTGACTACAGAGAGCTGAACAACAATACAGTGACCAACAATGAGGAATGTATTGAGCGTATTGCAGCTAAGTGGAAGTATATCTCTATTTTTGACCTCAACCGTGGATTTTGGCAAGTGCGCTTGACGCCACAGGCTTCAATGGCCGCCACTATCACTACCCCCATTGGGCAGTTTGCTTCCCTGATGATGAATATGGGCAGGGCCGTAGCTACGGGGGGGGGGGGGGCAATTGCCACCCAAAAATGTTCGAGGGGGCATAAAAACGATACTTAGAATAACGTAAAAAATATGAACTTTCCTTTCCTTCTCCAAAAATGTTTCTTTTTTTAATGGCATGGTCATTTTTATTGATACCACACAACGGTGGTGGCGGAAACCACAAGCTATTCCTTTTGTTGAATAAATTTTCGGATTAATTTATACTGCAAAAATAGCAAACCACGGCCGCTACGACGAGGGACGGTAGATACAGCTGTGCAGCGAAGCCCAACCTAGTAGAGCCACTGAGATGGAGCCCCAAGCATCGTTGTAGGGACTTACATACTACCACAGAGCATGGTTGTGTTGATCCTAAATCCTGCTTTGGTTTTAACTACCATCCCTGATGAAAGCAGCGGTGAGATGTTTTCTTTTTCGGCAGACAGCATTAAAAAATAACGCTGCAAAAACTACACGATTTTTATACGGACAACTACCTTTCCGATTACTTGCTTATAAGCCAGGGAACCGAATTTGAAGTCACTTTGCAGGTGTAAGACCGATCTTGGATTAGTCGTTGGTGGCAAGCGTCTCAACCCCCTATCCCCTTCTCCGCTTCCAATACTCTACACGCACTCACCGTGACATTGAATCAATAAGGTTCAAATCTAGATTGGAAGTTGGCAACAAGCGGCTAACTGATATACCCCTCAGGCTGGGAATTATTTTTTAACTTACAGTTGGATTATAAAAGTGATGGTCAGCCTACATTTTTTTTTCAGCAGCCGCTTGCTAAAGCAAATTTCATATAATTTTTTTTCTAATTTACGAAAGACTAAATATAAATAACCCAGCAAAATAGTACTTAGTTTCAGACCCTTGTCGATGCCTGTATTTAAATTTAAAAACCAACAAAGAAACTGATTGTTCCAATAAAGCATTTTCAAGAAGAACAATTCACAAACTACTTTAATCCTGTACTGCATCTCGCATACCTGATCGGCTTTAGGCCTACTAAAAGAAATAATTTACACAACGTCGATCAGACAATACCGGAAAACATTAACAAACCTTAGCACATTTAACCACACAAAATAAAATAAAAGAAAATAAAAGTGCATTTTTCCTGTACGCAATGAGCAAAAATTTGAGTAAACAAAAAAAAAATAATAAAACAAACAAATTCTAGCCTAATTTCTTCGTGGTTTAATGGGCATGAAAATTAGTGTGCAATACTATTGTAAATAGTCTTGCCATAGACAAGAAATCAAAATTGTTCTTGTTACTACTCGCATTATCTATACACACGCTAGTGTGTCGCCGCCAGGTAGATGATTTATTGTTGTTGGAACTTAAGAGCGTAATTGTTAGAGTGTAATTATTATCAGATGGCGGCTCACTAGCAGCCTGCGTTAACTGTAACGAGTTTATGCATGATTTCAGCATACTGGTATAAATTCCCCATACGGTAGAAATCTTTGGAAGTCATTGGAATCAGGTGTTTTGGGTCCAGTAACGAAGAATACCACAACATTACAGTTTGGGAAGGTGTTCTTTGTGGAAAAAACGTGCCCTCAATAATGTTGATTTGTGTTACTGGCTAGCTAACTACTACTAGCTAAGGTCAGGTCTCCCATTTTAATTCTTACAGGGTATAAAAACACGTCTAGAGCTCATTAGGAAAAGTTTGCGTATCTAAATTTTGGCACACAGGTAAAGAGTAGCACGGGGGAAAGCCTTTTTCTAAAAGGGGAGTTGCATCTAGAAGCACATGGCTTTGAAATGGCGCGTAAATGCAAAATTATTGTTGTAACCATTGTTTGTATTGTTATCCAACAGTGTATTATAACATGCTTAAGTGTTATACGCGCCACCGTTTCAGTACTTATGTGTCGCAACAAATTCACTCAAGTATTAACAAAATAACTATTCTTGCAATATTTTAGCTGTTCGCTTCGGGCCAGGGCCCTAATGAACCCAATCAATCAAAGACATCGTAAATAAACTAATCTTAGTTGCTGGTTGGATACCGTTCAGTGAGTTTTTATATTACGTGATATTTGAAAAGTGAAATATTATGTGATCAGTAGTGAATTTTATAGTATAGTATAGTTGCTTGAATACACCATGGTAGCTAAACTACGGAAGTTGCAACAAAAAAGATACTGGGAATCTATCATTGCCAGGAAAATTTGATACACAATGCAGATCGTGAGCACAGGATCCATTCAAGTAGGAAAAAAGTAAATTTTTTCAAATAAGTATGTCTTGGTAATGTGCGGAGTTTGATGGTTACGATAGACATATGCTATAGTGTGATGGCACTAAGTAGACGATCGGCCACGTAGATGAGCTTAATTGTGATTGAGTGGGCAATTCCAGCTTCATTGCATGATTAAAATTAACCTCGGGATGAGAAACTGAAGGGGAATGCGCTGATTGAGCGAGCAAAGTGAACGAAAATCAGCGTTTGTTAGTCAGTGCACTCAAAAATGGGATTGAACAAACGTAAGCATGTGAAACATGGGTATACAATAAACCAAACAGTATCAGTTTGGCTGATGTAACGGCCAATTGGGCAATGGCAAATGTGAAAATTACGAATGAGAAAATGTATACACATAAAGTAACTCCAGACAAAAAAAGGTAGAGGTAACGATTAGACCGTGGGATTCTTTATATTCACAGGCCTATGAAAGTTGTGATATCCACCCAAAACCAAATCTGATATAAGAGAAGCTGCCAAGTTTCAAAAAAAGGGCCGGCCTTTGAAAGTAGTGATATCATTTAACCAGGGAAAGGCCGCCAAGGTTAATCCTATTAGCCAAGGTAATCGCATAGAATAATACTTTGGAAGTTAAATGAAAACTTGAGATTGCTAGTGCTACTGCTAGTAGCAATCTTCTAGTCTTTATTTAACTTTGGAAGTATTAGGATGTGCGATTAACTGAAGGGATTGAATGATATCACTACTTTCTAAGGACAACGTTTTTTGAAACTTGGTGGCTTCTCTTATACCAGTTTTGGGTTTGGGTGGATTCTGTTGTCAGTAGGAAGCAAGTATTTTTCATATATCTCTTTGCATGTTGGTGGCCTTTATTATGTTACAACTCGGAATGGTTGAAACAGTTCTAAGCCATGATGGAGGTGAAGCCAGGGTCCACCCCGGTAGTGCATTGATTCGAGCACCCGGCCTAGCTAATACGCTGGAAGTCCTGGGTTCACGTCCGCAGTCGGACCATTTTTTTCCCTTACTTTTCCAGACAAAGAAAGCTCACGAGACCCGTTTTGATGCTGACTGTGAACTTCGTAAACTATCTGGCAAAACTTTCTGATTTTATTTTCAAAAATAAGTCCGAAACCATTGTGAAAGGGCAGATGGATGAGCCCTTCCTTTCTTCTTCAGTTTCCTACCACCTACTATCTACTATATTAGCTAAACAGAAATAAAGTAGGACCTGTAATATCACCACACATGTTACATCTCTCCGCGACCCCATGCTGCCAAATATGGAACGACTGATCCTAACTATTTTTGGGGATAACACACGTTGAAAATACGCTGTATCGGTTTTATAGAAAGATGTAGGGCCATACCTAGCTGCCTGTGGGGAGGGGGAACCAACCTCAACTGTCTTTTACAAAATAATTACTTTTTATCGTTTTAGTTTAAGCGTTCTTTTGGACTGGACTTTTTTGTCGTGATTGGGGGGGGGAGGGCGTAAAACTGGGAGGGGGCGTAAATTGTCGGTTTGCCCTCCCAGAAAAAATTTCCAGCAACGGCCCTGAATATGGGGATGAAAAACGCTCCATTTTGCTTCCAGAAGCTTATGGACAATGTCACTCGTGGCATGGAGGAGTATGTCACTCCCTTTCAGGATGACACCGCAGTTGGTGCCGAAATGTGGCAACAACACTTGGACAACGTTTTTAACTTTCTCTTTGCTGTCAAGAAAGCCGGGTTAACGGTTAATGCAAAAAAATCGCAGGTCGCTTGCAGCAAAGCTACTTTTCTTGGTCACGAAGTGGGCAATGGAACTCGCACCCCTTCAGAAGTGAAGGTTTTGACTGTTCAAAAATTCGCCCGGCCACAAACTAAGAAAGATGTCCGTTCCTTCCTTGGTTTGGTTGGTTACTACCAACGTTACATTCCCCACTACTCCGAAATCTGTGCAAGCCTGACAGATTCTGTGAAAAAGGATGCACCCGATGCCGTTTTATGGTATGATTCAAAGCAAACTGCCTTTGAAACTTTGAAAACTGCCTTAATGACGTTTCCTGTCCTGAGAGCCCCCGACTTCAACCAAACCTTCATCCTCCAATGCGATTGTTCCGACCGTGGCATGGGCTGCATGTTGTCACAAGAATTTGGAGAAGATGAACGTTACGTTTTTACGTTATGAACGTCTTTACGTTTCACGTAAGTTAACCGCCCGTGAGCAAAACTACGGGACGACGGAAAAGGAGTGTGCTTGTTTGAACTGGTCTGTTACTAAGTTACAGCCCTACATCTATGGGACAAAATTTATCATAGAATCAGATCACAACTCACTCCATTGGCTCAAGCAAATGTCTGGCAGAAATCCCAGATTATTTAGGTGGAGCCTCACCCTCCAAGATTATGACTACACTGTCCAGTACAAGCCTGGCAAGTTTCACTTAAACGGCAATGCGTTAAGTAGGTATTTTGTTTAAAAGCAATTCTTAAATGTTAAACATTTTGTTTTCAGTACAAATTGACTGAAAATTAAATTTTACCTGCCTTTTTTATTTTGTCATTTTGGTCTGTTGGGAGCT
Organism: Lithobius niger; assembly: GCA_023313725.1. Taxonomy (NCBI): domain Eukaryota; kingdom Metazoa; phylum Arthropoda; class Chilopoda; order Lithobiomorpha; family Lithobiidae; genus Lithobius; species Lithobius niger. The sequence goes on along the minus strand of JAHWFP010072401.1, from coordinate 74,761 downwards.
CATCCTTAAGCAACTCCCAGTTAATTCCCGTTTTGGCCTTCACACCTAAATTTTAAGTGCCTATGTTTTACTCTTTTTGTCACTATCAACGTCTCCCTCTGTTGGAAAATATTGACAAAGATTGTAACGACACTAATTAAATATTCATCAGGAATATTCTACGGGAGCTGCAATCTGTCCCCGGTTGGCTCTTCTTTAAGTTTTCTACGAAATAGCTTTCTTTAAAAACAGCAGACTGTCTACCCCTCTGCGATAAAGGTTAGCACTGTCGTTAAAAGGTTGTTGGTTTTTATCCATAAAACCTTCCAGCGATTGTATTGTTATGTTTAAGTTATGGGTCATACCTTCAAACCCTTTAGTGTCAAATTGAACATGTGAACAAGTTGTTTGGTAACCTCAAACCATCCCAGTGGGAGTAGTTTAACAGTAAATAGAGCTGGTCATTTTATGCGTACCCATAGTATTCGATTTTCCAATCCCTATCGCAGCGGCTAGGTTAATTGAAATGCGGCGGAGGGTTCCTATCGCAGTCATCCGAGATAAAAAAAAATGACTAGACTTGAGCAGAGGCAGATACCGTACGGGACATATTACCAGAGCAGTAGATGGCCTCATTTATTTGTTATAACGAAACAACAAACTTGACTTTGTACTTTTACCGTAAAACTAGTGTGTTTCTCGATAAATGTTTTTTGCCCCATTTTCAAATACTTGTATGATATCCCTGCACCAAGCAGCGCGGACAGTATTTAGTTAATGGCTGCAAAAACATTATTTTCTATGTGTAACTTTTGATTTTACTTAAAGTTTTCCTAGCCGCAAAAACGTTGGTCCCCCAAAAACACAAAATGGCAAAGTCAACATTTCTGTAAACAGTGTATTTCATTTTATGTCAATTTTTGCTTATTTTGGCGGTCTTGTGTCTATTGCATATCTTGTGTGCACTAACCCTTATATTCTAGTTTTTATTCCGAGTTCTAAGGAACCCCGAATAAAATTCTCCGTTTGGGGGCGTGTAAACGTGTGCCTCCGAAAAGCCTTCGTTTTGCTGAACGAAGCGAATTTTTTTTCCTTGAGCGCCCAAATGCCTCGCTTGGGTAAATTTCGCCGTTTTTTTAATAATGGACCGAATCAATCAAACTCTTCGGCATTTAATAGCCATACATAATATCTACCTCTTGGGGAAGCCCAAATTCAACAATTCATTCTAGAAGATCACAATCAACACTTGAAAATCACTCCAAACCCACTGCAGCGCTCCGTCATCATGGCCGCCTTGATTGAAGACTTATGTACATGAATATCGATTTTTACTTCTATTTTTCTTTTTAGGCAAAAAGCCTCATACACTAGCTTAGTTGTAGATAAGGAGAGGCTTCCTCTGCGAAGGTACTTAACCTCACATACAAGTACTGACAACAATTTCTAGTGTGATATTTTTTATTGTGTTTGTCAGCCGCAATCCTTATGAAATATTTCCACAACGATCGAGTTTGTCTTTTAAACTTTATCGTTAATCATTTCAATTAACTTAATGCGTTATAGCATTCAACTGAGCTAGTTATTTTAACCGCATTTATACTTTATAATAATCTTTTTACCCCCAGAAATGCTACCTTATGTCCAACGTAATTCGACATCGGCATTCTACCGGACACGAATTTTAGTGTGTATTTGTTTGTTTTAGTTCTTCTCTAAACCCGACTGGACCCATCCAAATGCTACTGCTAGCTTGCCCTACTATTAAAACTAAAAGGATTCTTAAAAAGATTTGTTCCGAAAGTTAAACTGTGCATAAAAACTTAGAATCTCCCTCCCCCCCCCCTCCCCAGCCCAAACTAGTTGTGGTGTATAACACTGCAGTTTTCAGTTAAAGCTTATTAAATTTAATAGTAATGATTTATGCATTACCCAAACCCAAGTCTTAAGCTTTAACCAGAGCCTACTCACGTTGCAAACATGTAAATATTTATTCCATAGTCAATATTTCAAAGTAAAGGCCTATTTCCCAAAGTTCAATTGAGTAAAACTCAAAACAGGCCCATCTTTACATATCCTTACTCCTTCAAACGGCGCTGCACCCAGTCCCTTTGTTCAACCGACTTCTCCTCCCACTTTCTATTGTTCTCAAGGCCCTCAGCCAATCTGACCCCTGCAGCTCTCCTGCCCGTCCGCGCGAACTTCCGGTCCCCAGCATAAAAACCCCCACCCCCAAGCACCCAGAGCACAGCTCACAGATCTCACAAGCTAGAAGGGTCACGCCAGTCAGGAGTGGAGACGCCATGTCCGTGGAATGCCATGCCGGGCAGAATGGTAGTGGTTCGTATGTTGTAGTTTAGTTTTTAAAAGTTTAGTTTAGGAACCCCATATTCTAAATTCATAGTTTAAATTCGTAAACTTAACCTCTAGCTTAGAGAAAATTATGGTGGTGATGCTTTAAGCGGCATATTAGGTTCTCTCACCCCATAACGTCAGAGTGGTTCTCTTACTAAAAACCAACTTTTCCAGTTTATTTTAAATGGAATTTTAACTTAAACTAATTGACGGTTTGATCTTTGTGGAAGTCGAAAGAAACATACTGATGCCTAAGTATAAAACTGCCGGGCTTTTTATTTCTTAGAACAGTTTCTGCCAGAACTAAGGGAGGTTGATCTTTTGTTCTTAGAAAACTTAGAAACATAACTGTAGACGGTTGATCGTGTATGAAACATACTGTCAGATAGACTTTTATCAGTTGCGGCTGTTTAGTCTTGCGGGTGTCCCCGTGAGCACTCAGTATTACTTTTTCTAATGTGAAAATTTAACTTTATTCAAACACAAGCGTTGTTGTCTGAATTTGTGAATTACAGTTGTATATTCAAAACTTGTTGCTTTTAAATCATTGGTATTCAAAAGCTTTTAGAAGCGAACTATAATGTAAAGTGTCTTTTTCATTCTGTTGCATAAATAAAACCAGGAGTTTTAAGCTTCAGTCGTTTGCTAGATTGATTAATTGTCTTTAGTGTAAAATATAAATATGTAGCCCATCATTTAATTTAAGCTAGTTAAACAGTTAAATCCACCGTTGGTGGCAGTGATTACCAACAGTCTTAAGGTAAGGCTCCTTTAATTAGGACCGGCGCTCCATCCCCCATGCTGGGACTGTAGCCCAAAAACTGTGTTAATGAACGTAAAAAGTCGTCGTAAACACCGTAGAACCTTAAACTGAGACTCCATGTACACCAGGGAAACCGGGGGCGCTACAAGCACCTAAGCCGTCGTAGCGTCCGCCGTTACATTACATATCCTTACTCCTTCAAACGGCTCTGCACCAAACCCCTTTGCTCTACCAACTTTCCCATTGTTCTCCTGGCCCTCCACCAATCAGACCACCGCAGCTATCCTCGACGTCCGCGCTTTTCCCCCTCTCCAGCATAAAAACCCCCCAGCTCAAAGCATTCACAGGACAGCTCACAGATCTCTCAAGCTAGACGTGTCATACCAGTCGGGAGTGGAGACGTCATGTCCGTAGGATGCCATGCCGGGTAAAATGGTAGTGGTTCGTATGTGTATAGTAGCTTTTGAAAGTTAATTTAGGACCCCCCCCCCAAGTCTAAATTTATAGTTTAAAAGTTTAAACATAACTTCTAGCTTAGAGGAAATTATGGTGGTGACGCTGTAAGCGGCATATTAGGTTTTTTCACCCTATAACGTCAGAGTGGTTCTCTTACTAAAAACCAAAACTTTTCTTATTTGTTTTAAATGTAACTTTAATCCAAATCACGGACGGTTTGATCTTTGTGTGGGATTCATTGGTTAATTCACTCAAGACGTACTTTATAAGTAGCCACTGCTTTTATAATTTGAGGAGTTGGCTTCTAAACAGCAACTCTGGGAGGTTTTAAGGCTCTGTTTTATCACTTAGAAACAAAACTGTGAAATGGTTGATCTTTCATGCGTTTTTGAAACATACTGTTTGATAGACTGTAACCAGTCTGGGCTGTTCAGTCTTGCGGACGACTCAAGTGAGTGTTCAGTATTGCTTTTTCTATTCGAAAATTTAATTGATTGTTGATTCAAAACACAAGTGTCGTTTTGTCAGGTCGTGTGAATTACGAAATGTAAATCCATACTTTGTGCTTTTAAATACTTTATTTCAAAAGCTTTTCGTGCAAACTAAATGTAAAGTGTGCTTTTCATTCTCTGTTGTTAAAATAAAACCAGGATTTTTAAACTTCAGGTCGTTTGCTATTTGATTAATTGTTTAAGTGTAAAATAAATATGTAGCCCATCTTTAGTTTTAGCTCTTGATAAACAGTTAAAGTCCATCGCCGGTGGCAGTGAAATACCAGCAGTATTAAGGTTAGGCCCCTTTAAGTAGGACCCGACGCTCCAGCCCCCATGCTGGGACTGTAGCCCATGCTGTGTTTATGCCGTAAAAGTCGTTATAATCACCGCAACACCTTAAGCTGAATCTCCGTGTCAAACCAGGAAACCGGGGGCGTTACAAGCACCTCAGCCGTCGTAGTGTCCGCCGTTACAACATCACTAGTGTTAAAAAGACTCATCAAGTTCTACACTCTATTGGTTTTAAGTGGCGACATTGCAGCAATAAGCTTTTATTAATACTCTACATTAATCCCATGGATCAACTCTTGAGTAATGTTGAAATTGTAATAATGGGGAAAAAATACTTGGAATGTTAAATTCAATACTTGTTTTGGTTTTTCCTATCTCCATGATTAAGTAGGTTTATTGCCTACCTTGAGGACCGTTTTATTGTAGTAGGGTAATGGGAAACAGTGCTGTAAATGTCAACTCTTAACTGTGAATTTCTTAGAGCCGTAATAATATCTGTGCAACAAACAGCTTTAATAAGCAGGCACCTGACCAGTTGTGGCAGTTCAATTCCCCCCAACTGTTGAATCTTCTAACTAAATACTTCAAAACAAAGAATCGCCGTATGTTGTAGATAATGAATAAATGCGTTTTAAATGTGTTTCAAAAATTCTGTCGTGTTGATGATCTGGAAGTGTTTGCTCTGTAGGAGTACAAAATAATATAGATTTCTATTCTGTTTACGTCTTTCTTGTTGCCCTGGTTATGTTGAGTGATATAGTATGTCTTGTGTCATTGTTTGATCAGAAGTTGTGTTATCTGTGCTGCTTTTTAGCTTTGACGGCTGGCAGCCCTGTGTATGTTCGTGTCTTTCCTTGGGAAAATGGCCACTGTGATTTAATTTACACACCAAGTAAGTGTATCTTCACACATTCTAGTGTTACATTTATGTCTGTGTAAGAAAATTTGATTATCATAGTAAATAAGGTGTACAGTTAGTTAGTTGTTGATATTCTACTTCTATTCATGGAATAACTTTTCATAAATTTCCCTTGTGCATTTTTAAAGCGGAATTGAGGAAGTTTACATTTGATTTATGATCCTTGGCCTTTTCAAGTCGTGTTGCCGTTGAGAAGAGACAAATTCAATCAAATCTTTTCTCAACCTTGAATTTTAAATGCTCGACTTGGTCTCGACAGGAAAAAAATTCTCGTTTAGACTGTTTGTTGATAGACTTTCTCGACTTGCCTCAATTGTTTTTACTTAAAGTGGTACAATGAAAGATGGGAAATAACCCGCAACAAATTATAAGTTTAGTTTGGTTTCGTATGTGACTGGCCATCTCAGCCCTGGTTTAGACAGATCGATCAAGCTGCAACCACAAGACGATGGCCACATTTTGATAATAAGTGGTGAACTTTGAGTTTTTATGTGTGAATGTGACTGTAATTGTACTTGCAGTATGAATAGTAGAAAACACGTATACAAAGTAAAATATTAGCTTTGCCTCGCCAAAACTGAAATAAAAAGTTATACGGGACGGAAAGCCAATGGGCTCGAGATTGGTTTAATAAATACGGATGCAAACCTATTTACGTTGCCTTTTGGACTTGTATGTCAGACTGCCACAGCGGGAATCGAACCCGGGACCTTTGAAATCAAAGGCCAAGGTCCTACCGCTGAGCCATACTGACACGGCCAGAACTGACACGGCCATACTGACACGGGCCGTGTCAGTATGGCTCAGCGGTGGGACCTTGGCCTTTGATTTCAAAGGTCCCGAGTTCGATTCCCGCTGTGGCAGACTGACATATAAGTCCAAAAGGCAACGTAAATAGGTGTGCATCCGTATTTATGAAATAAAAAGTAGACAGAAAGTTGAGACATTTTAAATTGTTTTTCTAATCTTGTCTCGATCTCTAACATCTCGGCTTCGACTTAACATGCAGACGGACTGTCCAGACCTCGTATCGTCCCATCAATACGATGGTCGAGAAAAAGTCGAGATTATCTCGTTTCGACTGCAACACAAGTTTCAACAACTCCTAAACAGAAAACAATGAGAGAACTCCTGTGCTTGTAGCATTTATCGGACAATCTCACGGTTTAGTCGAATTTACTACAAAAGGGTAACTTTCGTCCTAGTTCAGTTTATCACTCGCTACTGCACCAAAAAGACTTCGCTACTTAAAAAGGCATATCTCCCTGAAAAACGCATCAAATCGACCAATTCGTGCAGCCCTTAATAGAAGAACACATCCTTTAACTTTCCAAGGAAGAAAATCCTTGAATTTCACCTTTATTAAAAATTGGCATCACTTAGAAAAATCGCCCAAACTGTGCCGTAGCGAACTTCCTTTCTGGTTGCCGTTTTTCAAATATTGTATACTTTGTATTTTATTCTTTCAGGCATAAAGCCAAAAACACTAGCTTAGTTGTGTTTTAGGAGGGGCTTCCATTTATGGTACTTAACCTCACATATATGTAATAATCTAGTTGCTGAGGGTGATTCTGTGACCATTTCAATGTATGGAGAATCACTTAAGTGGATCATGTAGGTAACCTGTTCAATATCAAAATGCATCAGGGTGATAACCTGTCCACGTGGGTATTTGGCCGCCATATTGAAAAATGGCCGCCGAAAAACAGATTTTTCCAAATAACGCTGTAAATACAAATATTTTAAAAGGACAATGTGAAGCAAAGTTCTAGAAAAAGTAATTTTAAACAACTTCCCAAGAATGACGTTTCCTGAAAAAACGAATAGTATAGACGCTACAGCTGTTTTTAAAGTAAAATATAGATTTTTGCTGTATTACATGCATTTTCACTACTTTAAGTTACTAGGACATCTTCAAACGACTGTAGCTCGGCCCCTATTTAACTTACCTTAATTCTTTTGACCTTGCTGAAAAGAACACATTTCGTCCTTTCCATCTAGCCTAGTTGTAGCGAGCTAAGTTAATTAGACAGATAACGGAAGTACTTTGAAGTAGATAAACATTAATACTGAACAGGTTAACTAACGCCCCACCTTGTTGATTGTATTTCTAAACGATTATAGAAACAGCTTTCCTTACATAATTTATTACAAAACTTTATTATCTTAATATATAGGACATATAAGAATATATAATTATATTAATAATAATAATATATAGTTGAAAATAACGGAATGTTATGATTTATTACATAATAATAATTCAGAATTTTTTTTGATTCTGACATGTGAAACTGACAAGATCATCAATGGAATCCTATTAATCTAAAAAGATCTTGCCAGTAAGGAGATATTGTTGATTCATGTATTATATGTCAGCAAAATACCGGCGAAAGTGTGACGTCGACAAAAACCGGCTGCCAGTGCATCAGAGACGCTGCAGAACTTCGCGAATATCATGTTCTTGTGTTATTAAAAAAAAACCATTCCAGGTGACCTCTTCTTTTATCATATGAACAATAATTGTTATAAATTATATACTCATAAAGCACAGCTAGAAAAGCTTTCCAGCACAAAACGAAGGAAGTTTGAAGACTATGTCAATCTAGAAGATGCTGGAAGTAGTACTAGCTACACACCCTGCTCTACGCGAGCAGGTGTGCCTGCTTGGACTCTCCCGAGTCAAAAAGAGCCGAATAGATAAAAAATATGTGTTATGTGCGGACAAATGGAGTCCTCTGGTTAATGTGAAAAGTACAGAATTTGTGAGGAAGGCAGCGCATCAAATCTTTTAATGGCAGCCAAGAACTCTCAGGACGAGTCTACACAAGAATTGCTGTTCTGACAGATTTGAAAGAGGCTGCATAGCTTTAGGTGGTATTTTGACTTTTTTAAAACATTTCCTCCAGAAGCATCGTTTCCAATGTTAAAGTATGTGTTGACTGTATCTGGAAAGGTGGGATGTTAAAACGTCGTGAAAAGAACGTAAAAATAAGTTTTGGTCTTTCCGTTGCCTCCCAAGCTGACTGCAAGTATTGATCATCACAGAATCTCTCGTCCAGATCAAAATCAACTTCCAAAAATGTTTTTCTCAATAACTGTGAACATTCCTTTATGATGTCTGTTGATCTAAGTTTCTCAGTAACATCTTCAACCGATACAGAAGAATCAAATACCACTTTAGACTTATTGGCTTCAACTGGTCTAGAAAATTTAATCTCTTCACCAAATGTCTTTTCTAGTTGGAATTTAACAGCTCTATAAGTTTAACTTTTTCATCCTCGTTAATTTTCTCTGTAACAGCTGATAAAACAAAGGCGACGCCGCTCTTTAATTGAGGTTATTTCCTCAAAGACTTCAGTAAATACTTTGATTCAATTCGGGATACTTGTCGATCATATCGAATAAGGTAACTGCTAATACACCCTACATGACAATATAGGTCAGCTGCAAATACCCTTTTCACAATTGTCAGATCAGCAGTTCTTGTGTAGACTTTGTCCTGAGAGTTCTTGGCTGCCATTAAAGGTTTTGATGCGCTCCTTTCCTCACAAATTCTGTACTTTTCACGTTAGCCAGACGACTCCATTTATCCGCACGTAACACATATTTTTAACCTATTCGGCTCTTTTTGACTCGGGAGAGTCCAAGCAGGCACACCTGATCGCCTAGAGCAGGATGTGTAGCTAGTACTACTTCCAGCATCTTCTAGATTGACACAGTCTTCGATCTTCCTTCGTTTTGAGCTGGATATTTTCTCTAGCTGTGCTTTATGAGTATATAATTTATAACAATTATTGTTCACATGATAAAAGAAGAGATCACCTGTAATGGTTTTTTTAATAGCGCAAGAACATGATCTTCGCGAAGTTCTGCAGCGTCTCTGATGCGCTGGCAGCCGGTTTTATGTTGATGTCACAGTTTCGCCGGTATTTTACTGACGTATAATACATGAATCAACAATATCTCCTTACTGGGAAGATCTTTTTAGATTAATAGGATTCAATTGATGATCTTGTCAGTTTCACATGTGAGAATAAAAAAAAAATTGCAAATTATTATTATGTAATAATTCATAACAATATTGCGTTATTTTCAATTATATGTTATTATTATTAATATAATTTTATTTTATTATAATCCTATATATTAAGATAATAAGGTTTTGCAATAAATTATGTAAGGAAATCTGTTTCTATAACCGCTTAGAAATACAATCAACAAAGTGGGGCGTTAGTTAACCTGTCCAGTAATAATGTTTATCTACTTCAAAATACTTCCGTTATCTGTCTAATTAACTTAGCTCGCTACAACTAGGCTAGATGGAAAGGCCGAAATGTATTCTTTTCAGCAAGGTCAAAAGAATTAAGGTAACTTAAATAGGGGCCGAGCTATAGTAGTTTGAAGATGTCCTAGTAATGTAAAAGCGGTGAAAATGCATGTAATACAGCAAAAATCTGAATTTTACTTTAAAAAACAGCTGTAGCCTCTATACTATTCATTTTTTCAAGAAAAGTCATTCTTGGGAAGTTGTTTAAAATTACTTTTTTTTACAACTTTGCTTCACATTGTCCTTTTAAAATATTTGTATTTACGGCGTTATTTGGAAAAATCCGTTTTTTGGCGGCCATTTTCCAATATGGCGGCCAAATGCCCACGTGGACAGGTTATCACCCTGGTGCATTTTGATATTGGACAGGTTACCTACATGATCCACTTGGGTGATTCTCCATACATTGAAATGGTCACAGAACCACCCTCAGCAAGTGGACTATAAGGATACACACGATATTTTTTATTTGTAAAATGAGTGACGACTTATGTTATTTATGAAAAATGTCCGACTGTTAAAAATTTCACTTGTCTGCTGCTGCAAACAACTAAAATTAACTTAAATGCGTTATAGCATAATTAAATACTAAGCTGGTATATTTAATCTTTTATTTTGTGCTCAAATGCACTTTGGTAAACTTAAATTCTTGCCATGAACCTTAGCAGAGCTCTTCATTTATGTTTGTGTATTTTGACGGACCCAGTGTTTATTTTATGTTTATTTTTAATAGCATCTCCGTCCAAACTCCGACTGTAGCTGCCATCCAAATGAAAACAAACTAGCTTTCCATCAATTAAATTCATGTCTTGTAAATATCAGTTATTCCCAAAGCCAATGTTGATTCTGAGCTAACACTTCGTCCCCTTCAATAGTTGCGATACATAATATCGTAGGTTTAATTTATAGGCCTATTCACGTTGTGAGTTTCAAAACTCAGTTCCTAAGGCCTCCCAGTTCACAAAAGTCGGCAATTCCCTTTGCTCTCCTTGCTGCCAATATTCCCTTCCAACCAGATCACAGTATTGAATTCCCCCTCCACTCAGAACGCAAAGCTACCGTGCCCGTCCACGCTGTCATGCACAATTCCGGTATTGACAGCCTGGCCGGTCTGAGTCAGTCGCTCCTCCTCCCAAGGTCCCTCTACCCTGCTACACCCCCCCCCCCCCCCCCCGGTCGCTCTCCTACAGGTCTGCCCTTTCCCTCTACCTGGCTGCCAAGCAAGCAGGTATAAAACCCAGCTACAGTAAACATTCGTTAGCACAGCTCAGGAATCTCAAAGCTAGAGGTAGCTACGCCGGTCGGGAGTGGAGATGCCACGGTCCGATTGTTGCCATGCCGGGGAAAGGTAGTGGTTCATATGTAACTTACTTTAACTTAAAAGTTTATTTTTTGGACTCTTCAATTCAAAATTTATAGTTTAAATTAAATTAAACCTTTAGCTTTGAAAGTAAATTGTGGTTCGTTAAGCCATCGGCATTTAGGACGTTAACGGCCATAATGTAAGGGTTCACGGTCCCTTCCTAAAAACGAGCTTTTATTTCACCGTTTTCATTAACCTAACTTAATGTAAACAAAGGCCATTGGGTCAGTTAGATTTGCAGAAGCGTAGTACTTCATGGAGTGTACATCCCTTTTCAAATGTGAATTCCAATGGGCACGGTTTGATTTTGTGGGAGTACCATTTGAAAAAGAACTGTAAAACAGGTCTAATTTTATAAAACAGCTGAGGCTGTTTGTAATTTAGAGGGCTCTTTGGCGAAATCCCCTTGCCTAATCACTGTTTCTATTTGAAATTGTTTTGAACGAAAGCCAAGTTCACGTGTACGAATTTAAATGTAAAATTCAAATTGCTTTTAAACTAAAAGCTAAGTTATGTAAATACTAGCAAGCCCAATTTGTGAAGTGTACCTTTTTTAATTATCTGTTCAAAATAAAACCAGGAGTTTTAAACGCCAGTTTGTTTGCTATTTTAAATGATTACTGGAAGTTAACTTTTAAGACAATTCTCTTCAAATTAACTTAGCTAGCTTTTTCCCACCTTGGTGGCAGCATTATTTGCTTGTTATTACTAGTTAGCCTAAATTATTAGGACATCGCAGCTCCATTCCCTATGCCGAGACTGTAGCAGTTGTGCTGTTTTTAACCAAAAAGTACTCAAAGTCAACCCAGAGTGATAATAAGTAAGATCCAGTTTCACCAGGCGCCGGCGATGCTACAAGCACCTACTTCGTCGTAGCATCCGCCGTTACAAATGATGGCAGCGGTGGGATGAACAGGTGCTGTTCCAACAGGCATTTCGCCCCTGCCATGCTACTATGCCATTTGTGTTGAACAATTCTTCAACAAGATGTCCGTGACTCCGACACTATAGTCACAAGAAAAAGATGTCCGCATTGCCCCTCATAACAATGCAAAACCCTATGTCCGCACTGACAACAACAACAGTGCAAACATTCAGCTCTAGTAACAAAGCCTGCAGTTCCAGAGCCGGGAAGCAAGAATAGCAGTCCCGCCCCCCCCCCCCCCCCCCGGACTTGGAAATCAACAAGCCGTGGACCGACAACTGTGAGGAGGATTCAGCCGATTCCAGGACGTGAAGCTCCGTATCAGTATTCAGTGAACCTTGGCCCCAACAACCATCGTTCCAGTGTAGTAATCCTCAACCAGAGACGTTCTACTACCGTGACCGTGTGCAAGCCTCTTCATTCGTCAGGTGGGAGTTTGGATTGGACTTGACTGACCGCACAGTGATTGTGTATGGGGTAAGTGTGCGTAAGATATGCTTAAGGCCACCAAGCCGAGTGTTGTAGTTAGGAGCCTTTTAGGTATTTTAATTATTTTTACACCTGAGTAGTGCAAGGGGTCCAAATTAAGAGTATTTCTTGCTAAAACTGACGGGAGTAGGGAGAGAAGTGTTTTAAATAACTCGCTCTGCTCAATTTAAAGTAAATTAATTTGCGGCTGCATTTTAATGGTAAAGTTTCATTTTATAAGAGTTTTATTTTGAAGCTTAAACTTAAAAATGTCCAACATGGATGATTTTGACGATGTCATTAAAGATATACAGTATAAAGACCTTAACCCTTTGTGGGCCACGAACGTCATATCACGTCCTCAATAAATGTCTCTGGGAGGCCACGAATGTCATATGATGTCCATTTAGTTCTCGTGATGGTTTTTGTTTTCAGTTTCAGGTCTTTTCACATGATTTTTAGAAGCCCGTGTGCTATTATTAATCTTGCTACCAAAATATGGGTGCATTTGTTTTCATCTAAACACAACAAATTGTACATAAAAACGTTCATTACAAAATTTTGAATAATTTTATCAAGCAGACAATGTTAGCGCTTGTGCTTAATATCAGAAAAATATGGCCTGGGATGGTTTATTTGTAAATAAATCGTGACGCGCAAAGGGTTAAGAAGGCCCGTTTGAAATTAGGCCTAACCGTTAGTGAAACTAGACACGAATCAGTTACGATACTGAAAAATGCAGTTGAGGAAGAAAAAATTTCCTTGAACGACATCTCTGACGAACTAGCCCCGGCTATTGAAAAGAGAGCAGCTACTATCTTACAAAAGAAAGAGTTAGCAGCAAAAGAGCAGGAGCTTAAAGCAGAAAAATTAAGGTTAAAAGCTGTAGAAATAGCCAACATGGACAAACGTATGGCTCACGAATTAGCCCTAAGGGACCAAGAGGCCCAAATTTAGAGATAGAGACGCTCAATTAAAAGAGCAAGAAACACAAATTAGCGAACGTGCTAGTGCTCGTGAATTATTAATATTAGATAAGCAGATTGAACTAGCAAGGCTAACGGCTGCAGTGGTTGCCGGACCAGATTAAAACTGGGACGTTAACTGAAGCAGCCAAACTCTGTGATGCGTTCACCACCAGAAATAAACAGATTTCTGCCGACATGGCCCTTAAATCAGGGGAGGCACAACCTGGTGCTTCATCGTCTGGACAAGCTTCTAAAGCTTCCTCCAATTTTCGAAGTGGCAACAAGGCCTCTTCCACTGCACCTAAACCGGCTGGTTCTGCAGCATCTTCTGCCGATTCGAGTAAAGAAGACTCGGCCAGCAGTAACAACTCCAATCGTGAGTTCGACAGGCCTACAAAGCCTAAGTTTGAAGGTGTTTGTTTCTTTTGTAACAAAATCGGTCACTGATAAACCGAGTGTCGTATGCGTAAAGCCCAAGAGGCTAACTCAGCCAATAATGCTGAGTGTCATTTTGTGAGTAACAATCCTTCCGAAATGGTTTTATCCAAACATATTCACGAGTGGTCTGTGAATGGTACTAAGTGTCTTGTTTTGAGAGACACCGGCACGACACACGATGTCATAGCTAGAGATTTTGTAAAGCCCGTGCAGTTCACGGGTGAATACACCCATTGTCAAAACGCGCTCACAGAGCAGACAACCACCCACGCAATCGCAGTGATTGACGTTGAAACTCCGTATGGTAAAATCCAGTCCGAAGCCGTGGTCTCAGACCACATGGGACCACATTTCCAAATGCTTTTGGGTGCGCCCTCACAAACAGTGTTAGAAGAAAAAGGTTTAAAGGCCCTGCCCCCTTCCCGATATTAAAACCCAAATATCGTGAGATCGAATCCGAAAGTGAAAAAGACTCGTATAGTGATTCGGATTCTAGTGTAGTTCCCCCTTCACAGGAAGGCTTTGTACCTCATAAGTTAGATAGCTTAGGTGCAGCTATTTTAGGTCCTCAGTCAGATCAGTTTACTGAATGTTGACAAACCCGAATTTGCCAAGTTGCAGTTAGACTGCCCAACTTTAAAACCATGTTGGCAAACTGCTGAGCTCCCGCTGGACCAGCAAGATGAAAACAAGCAGTTTTTCATCGAGAAAGGATTGCTTTTCCGTAAGCCCTTTCGACCTTTAGGAAGACCGTTAATCGAGACACAGCTAGTGCTTCCTAAAGAATGTAGAGACTTAGTCTTAAACACCGCACATGCTAATGCATGGGCTGTGCATCTAGGCCGATCCAAAACTAAAGATAGAGTGTTGACTAGCTTCTACTGACCACATTGTTTTACTGACATTGAGAACTTTGTTCCCACTTGTTTAACCTGCCAGAAAAATGATAAATCTGGACAGAAGTTTGTTGCCCCCATGGTGCTAGTGCCCATGGATGATGAGCCATTCAACAGACACATTATTGATATCGTTGCCCCACCAAGCCTACCAGTAAGGCTGGTTATAAGTACATTTTATCGTTACTTGACCCTGCAACAAAGTTTCCAGAGGCTGTGCCCCTTAAAGAGGCTAACAGCCAGAGCGTTGTAGATACTCTCCTCCTTGTCTTTTCTAGATTAGGCTTCCCAGCCGAGCTCCAGTCTGACTTGGGCTCGTGCTTCATCGCTGAACTAACAACTTTGTTCTTAGAAAAATGCGGTAAAAAGTGTGTTAATTCCAGTGTGAACCACCCGCAATCCAACAGCGTGGAGCGCTTCCACAGGACACTCAAAGCGATGCTGAGAGCTGTCTGCTATGAGCATCCCCAGGACTGGGAAAGATGCTTACCTGGAGCCATGTTTGCTCTAAGAACTACTCCCCATGAGAGCACTGGCTTCACTCCAGCTGAGATGGTCTACGGACGCAACCTCAAAGGCCCACTGGAGTTGGTGAAAAGCCATTGGATCGAGCCGAACGTTCATCCATCCGTATTAGAATACATCTTGGACTTGCTTCAGAGATTTAAGTATTCTCATGAACTCTCTCAGTAAAAGTCAAATGAAAAACAAGTCTTATTACGACATTAAGACAGTTGAACATAAGTTCACAGTTGGTGATAAGGTTCTGGTCCTAAACCAGCCAGAACCAATAAGTCTGATATTTATTGGGATGGACCCTGTGAAGTCTTGAAACGATTGTCCGATACAAATTATCTTATAAAGAAATCGTTTGGTCTACAAAAAGAGACCATATATCATGTGAATCTTCTCAAGCCCTATCTGCCTAGGGAGGGGTCAAACAATCACTCCTATAATGACGAACGTGAGCTTCCTCACACCGACCGTGTATGGACAGGTCAACCTGGTAATGGCCACCTTACTGCAAAGGCCGCCATGAGTCTTTTCAAAAAGACAGGCAACTTGACTGAGTTGCAGAAAAACGACCTACTTGAGGTCTTTGTAAGAGTATACGGTGTTTTCTCTACTTTACCAGGTCGCACTGACCTTGTCACTCACGATGTTGAGTTAGTTGGTTCCAAAGTCAAACCCTGTAAGTATTATCGCCACGCGAAATTCTAAAGGGATTTGATAGTCACTGAAATCAAGCGTATGCTTGACTTGGGTTTAATCATTGAAACTGATTCCCCACTAGTTCACCCATGATTATTGTACAGAAAGAAGATGCCAGCCCACGTCCTGTAGCTGACTACAGAGAGCTGAACAACAATACGGTAACTTAGGATTACCCAATTCCCAACATTGAGGGATGTATTGAGCGTGCAGCTAAGTGGAAATATATTTCCATTTTCGATCTCAACCGTGGATTCTGGCAAGTGCGTTTGACGCCACAGGCTGCAATGGCCGCCACCATCACAACTCCCATTGGGAAGTTTGCCCCCTCATGATGAACATGGGGATGAAAAACGCTCCATTTTGCTCCATTATCCAGAAGCTCATGGATAATGTCACTCGCGGCATGGAAGAGTATGTCACACCCTTCCAAGACGACACTGCTGTCGGGGCCGAAAAACAGCCACAGCATCTCGAAAACATTTTTAATTTCCTCTCTGCTGTCAAGAAGGCCGGGTTAACTGTTAACGAAAAAAATTGCAGGTCGCTTGCAGCAAAGCCACTTTCCTTGGCCAGGAAGTTGGCAATGGATCTTGCACACCCTCTGAGATGAAGGTCTTGGCTGTGCAAAAATTCGCACGCCCCCAAACTAAGAAAGATGTCCGTTCCTTTCTCGGTTTGGTAGGATATTACCAAAGGTATATCCCTCACTATTCTGAAATCTGTGCATGTCTCACAGACTCCTTGAAAAAGGATGTACCAGATCACGTCATTTCGGATGAGTCTAAGCAAGCCGCTTTTGACACTTTGAAAGCCTCTTTAGTGTCGTTTCCTGTCCTAAGAGCCTCCAACTTCAGTCAAACTTTCATTTTACAGTGCGACTGTTCCGACCGTGGTATGGGTTGTGTTTTGTCACAAGTGTTTGAAGAAGATGAGCACCCCTGTCTTTACGTTTCACGTAAACTGACAGCACGTGAGCAAAACTATGAAACGACAGAAAAAGAATACGCGTGTTTGATCTGCTCAGTTACCATATTGCTTCCCTACAGCTATGGAACAAAATTTGTCATAGAATCAGATCACAACCCGTTGTACTGGCTCAAGCAAATGTCTGGAAAAAAACCCAGATTGCTTAGGTGGAGCTTAACCCTACAAAACTACGACTATACAGTTCGATACAAACCTGGAAAGTTTCACGTAAACGTTGATACTGTCAGCAGGTATTTTGTTTAAACATTAATTGTTAAAACACTTCATTTTCAGTACGAATTGACTGGAAATTAATTTTTATCTTTAAATGTTGTTAAGTTGTATGCTGAAAGTGCAACCACACCAAAAGGAACTTTCAGCTATTTCCTGTTCTGCACTTCACACCTAAATTTTAAGTGCCTATGTTTTACTCTTTTTGTCACTATCAACGTCTCCCATTGTGGGAGAATATTAACAAAGATTGTAACGACACTAATTAAATATTCATTAGGAATATTCTACGGGGGTTGCAACTTGATACCGGTTGGTCCTTCTTTAAGTTTTAAACGAAATGGTTTTCTTTAAAAAAAAAACCGTCTGTCTCACCTCTGAGGGCAAAAGGTTAACTCTGTCGTTAAAAGGTTGTTGCGTTTTTATCCATAAACCCTCCCAGCGTTGTGTTTTATGTTTTAAGTTATGGGTCATACCTAAAAACCCTTCAGTGCCAAATGTTTAAAATTGTAAACAAGTTGTTTGGTAACCTTAAACCATTCTAGTGGTAGTCTGTTAACTTTAAATAGATCTTATAGTGGCGCATGCGCTTATAGTACCCTCTATTACGATCCTTATCGCAAGCTAGGTCCTGAGGAGTGCACCCAGGGGTTTTTTTTCGAGGTTTTCCCAGATAAAAAAAAATAACTTTCTGTGCATGACTGACTGGTTAGAGCATTAAATGTTGCGATTATATCATTTGAACATTAACAGCTACAAAAACCCTAAAACTGTAACTTTTGTAATCCAAAAATACTGGTTTTTTTTTATTAAATGTCTTTGCTCCAATTTCCTTTGTGGCCTGTACGAATTTCCTGCAAAAAGCAGCGCAGACAGCACAAAGTTAATTTCTGCAAACAGTGTCCCTTTAAACTTGCAATTTTTATTTACAAAAATTTCTTGAGCCACAAAAACGTCAGTCCCCCAAAAATATAAAACGGCAATTTTTATTTTTTGTAAACAGTGTATTTTATTACTTGTGGTGATGTATTTCACAGGAGATGTATTTCTCAGAAGGTGTATTCCTTGGTGCATTAACTTATGCAATTTATTTTATATGGCTTGGCAGTCTTGATCTTTGGCATTTCTTGTGTGCACTGACCCTTTCTGCTGTAGCATTTATTTGGAGTTCCACATGAACCCCGAATAAAGTCTTCCGTGTGGGGGCGTGTAAACGTGGTCTTGTATTAGACACTCGTGGTGAGGCCACCTTGACACCGCTGAGCAAAAACCTGAGGGCAGAAACCTACGTTTTTCAACGAACACTTTTTTTCTTTGGCGCTACCGCACCAAAAAGACCTCGCTACATAAATAGGCATATCTCCATGGAAAACGCAGCAATTCGACCAATTTTTGCAGCTCTTAATAAAAGAACACATCCTGTAACTTTCCACGGAAACAGATCCTCGAATTTCATCTTCATTAAAAATTGGCATCACTTAGAAAAATCGCTCAAACTGTGCCGTAGCGAACTTCATTTCCGGTCGCCGTTTTCCAAACATTGTATATTTTGTATTTTATTCTTTCAGGCATAAAGCCAAAAACACTAGCTTATTTATGTTTTAGGAGGGGCTTCCATTTATGGTACTTAACCTCACATACATGTAAGGATACACACGATATTTTGTATTTATAAAACGAGTGACGACTTATGTTATTTATGAAAAATGTCCGACTGTTAAAAATTCACTTGTCTGCTTCTGCAAACAACTATAGCTTGATTAAATACTAAGTTGGTATATTTAATCTTTTATTTTGTGCTCGAATGCACTTTGGTAAACTTAAATTCTTGCCATGAACCCTACCGGAGCTCTTATATGTTTGTGTATTTTTACGGACCCAGTGTTTATTTTATGTTTATTTTTAATAGCATCTCCATCCAAACTCCAACCGTACTTAATGAAAACAAACTAGCTGTCATTCAATTAAATTCATGTTTTGTATCAGTTTATTCCCAAAGCCAATGTTGATTCTGAGCTAACACTTTGTTCCCCCCCCCCCCTTCCTTCAATAGATGCGATACATAATATCGTAGTTTTAGTTTATAGGCCTATTCACGTTGTGAGTTTCAAAACTCAGTTCCTAAGGCCTCCCAGTTCACAAAAATCGGCAATTCTTCCCTTTGCTCTCCTTACTGCCAATATTGCCTTCCAACCAGATCACAGTATTCAATTCCCCCTCCACTCAGAACGCAGAGCTACCCTGCCTGTCCACGCTGCCATGCACAGTTCCGGTATTGACAACCTGGCTGGTCTGAGTCAGTCTCTCCTCTTCCCCCCAAGGCCCCTCCACCCTGCTCCCCCGCGGCGCCCGGATCGCTCTCCTACAGGACCACCCTTTCCCTCTACCTGGCTGCCAAGCAAGCAGGTATAAAACCCAGCCACAGGAGACATTCGTTAGCACAGCTCAGGAATCTCAAAGCTAGAGGTAGCTAAGCCGGTCGGGAGTGGAGATGTTACGGTCCGATTGTTGCCATGCCGGGCAAAGGTTGTGGTTCGTATGTAACTTAGTTTAACTAAAAAGTTTATTTTTTGAACTCTTTAATTCAAAATTTATATTTTTAATTAAATTAAACCTTTAGCTTTGAAAGTAAATTATGGTTCGTTAAGTCATCGGCATTTAGGACGTTAACAGCCATAATGTAAGGGTTCACGGTCCCTTCCTCAAAACCAGCTTTTATTTCACCGTTTTCATTAATCTAACTTAATGTAAACAAAGGCTTTGGGTCAATTAGATATGCAGAAGCGTAGTACTTCATGGAGTGTATATCCCTTTTCAAATGTGAATTCCAATGGGCACCGTTTGATCTTGTGGGGGTACCATTTGAAAAAGAACTGTAAAACAGGTCTACTCTTATAAGTCAGCTGAGGCTGTTTGTAATTTACAGGGCTCTTTTGCGAAATCTCCTTGCCTAATCACTGTTTCTATTTGAAATTGTTTTGAACGAAAGCCAAGTTCACGTGTACGAATTTAAATGTAAAATTCATATTGCTTTTAAACTAAAAGCTAAGTTATGTAAATAGCAAGCCCAATTTGTAAAGTGTACCTTTTTTAATTGTCTGTTCAAAATAAAACCAGGAGTTTTAAACGCCGGTTTGTTTGCTATTTTAAATGATTGCTGGTGGTTAACTCTTAAGACAATTCTCTTCAAATTAACTTAGCTAGCTTTTTCCCACCTTGGTGGCAGCGTTACCCGCTTGTTATTACTAGTTAGCCTAAATTATTAGGACATCGAAGCTCCATTCCCTATGCCGAGACTGTAGCAGTTGTGCTGTTTTTAACCAAAAAGTACTCAAAGTCAACCCAGAGTGATAATAAGTAAGATCCAGTTACATCAGGCGCCGGTGATGCTACAAGCACCTACTCCGTCGTAGCATCCGCCGTTACATTGGCCGTTTCTTTCCATTTTGGGAAAATGCCTGAGGCTTTAAAATCGAGGCATTTGGGCACTCAAAGAAAAAAAAAATTGTTCGTTGGCAAAACAAAGTTTTTTCGGCGGCCTGCGTTTACACGCCCCCAAACACTGGATTTTATTCAGGGTTCCTTAGAACTCAGAATAAAAGGTAGAATAGAAGGGTTAGTGCACACAAGATATGCAAAAACAAGTCCGCCAAATTATGCAAAAATTGACATACAATAAACCACACTGTTTACAAAAATGTTGACTTCGCCATTTTGTATTTTTGGGGGACTAACGTTTTTGTGGCTAAGAAAACTTTAAGTAAATTAAAAGTTATAAATTAAGAACTCTATTTCTGCTACCATTAACTAAATACTGTCCGCGCTGCTTCATGCAGGAATATCGTACAAGTATTCGGAGAATGGGGCAAAAGACATTTAAATCGAGAAACATACTAGAAATTACAAAGTTAATTTTGTTGTTTCGTTATAACAAGCAAATGAGGCCATCTACTGCTCTGGTAATATGTCCCTAGTCGTTCTGCCTTTCCTCAAGTCAAGCCTTTTTTTTTTATCCCGGGACGCCGCGATAAAAACCGATGGACGCATAACAATAAACCTAGCCTGCGATAGGGTTTAGAAAATTGTATGCTATGGGTACGCACAAAATGACCAGCTCTATTTAATGTTAAACTACTCCCACTAGAATGGTTTAAGGTTACCAAACAACTTGTTTACAGGGTAATTTGACACTGAAAGGTTTGAGGTATGACTCATAACTTAAACATAACAATCCAACACTGGGAGGTTTTGTGGATAAAAACCAACAACCTTTTAACGACAGAGTTGACCTTTTGAACTCAGTGGTGAGACAGACAGTTTTTTTTTTTATAAAGAAAACCATTTCGTATAAAACTTAAAGAAGGGCCAACCGGGAACAAGTTGCAACCCCCCGTAGAATATTCCTAATGAATATTTAATTAGTGTCGTTACAATCTTCTTAATTATTCTCCCACAAAGGGAGACGTTGATAATGACAAAAAGAGTAAAGCATAGGCACTTAAAATTTAGGTGTGAATGCCAAAACGGGAATTAACTGAAAGTTGCATTCTGTTATGGATGTACTTCCAACGTCCATTTAACAAAATTAAAAATGCAGTTAAAAATAATTTTCGGTCAATTTTTGCTGAAAATGAAGTGTTTTAATATTTAAGAATATTTAAACAAAATACCTACTTAACGCGTCTGCGTTTAAGTGAAACTTGCCAGGTTTGTACCGGACAGTGTAATCATAGTCTTGGAGGGTGAAGCTCCACCTAAGCAATCTGGGCCTTTTGCCAGACATTTGCTTGAGCCAATGAAGTTGCCCCAATAAATTTTGTCCCATAAATGTAGGGCCGTAATTTACCAACTGACCAGATCAGACAAGCACATTCTTTTTCAGTCGTCCCGTAATTTTTGCTCACGGGCTGTCAGTTTACGTGAGACGTAAAGACCAGGGTGTTCATCAAGGGTGTTCATCTTCACCAAACTCTTGCGAAAGCACGCAGCCCGTGCCACGGTCTGAACAGTCGCATTGGAGAATGAAAGTTTGGTTGAAGTCAGGAGCTCTTAGGACAGGAAACGTCACTGATGTAGTCTTCAAAGTTTCAAAGGCAGTTAGCTTTGAATCATCCTAGAAAACGGGATCAGGTGCATCCTTTTTCAGGGAGTCTGTCAGGCATGCACAGATTTCGGAATAGTGGGGAATGTAACGGTGGTAGTAACCAACCAAATCAAGAAATTAACGGACATCTTTCTTCGTATGTGGCCATGCAAATTTTTGGGCAGCCAAAACTTTCACCTCTGAAGGAGTGCGAGTTCCATTGCCCTCTTCGGAACCAAGAAAAGTAGTTTGCTGCAAGCGACCTGCAATTTTTTTTGCATTAACTGTTAACCCGGGCTTCTTGACAGCAGAGAGAAAATTAAAAACGTTTTCGAGATGTTGTTGCCACGTTTCGGCACCAACGGCTTGTCATCTTGAAAAGGAGTGACATACTCCTCCATGCCACGAGTGACATTATCCATAAGCTTCTGGAAGCAGAATGGAGCGTTTTTCATCCCCATATTCATCATAGGGAGCAAACTTCCCAATGGGGGTAGTGATAGTGGCGGCCATTGAAGCCTGTGGCGTTAAGCGCACTTGCCAAAATCTACGGTTAAGGTCAAAAATAGAAATGTATTTCCACTTAGCTGCACGCTCAATACATTCCTCAATGTTGGGAATTGGGTAATCCTTCGTTACCGTATTGTTGTTCAGCTCTCTGTAGTCAGCTACAGGACGAGGGCTAGCGTCTTCTTTTGTACAATAATCATGGGGGATCCATGTGGGGAATCCGTTTCCACGATTAAGCCCAGATCTAACATACGTTTGATCTCTGTAACTATCAAGTCACGTTCGAACTTGGCATGCCTGTAATATTTACGAGGCTTTACCTGCATGTCAATTAATTCCACAGCGTGGGTGACAATGTCGGTACGTCCCGGCAGAGTAGAAAAAACATCATCTACCTGGTCAAAGACTTTTAGCAAGTCGGATTTTTGTGACTCTGTTAAATCACCTGTCTTTTTGAAAAGACTCATGGCTTCTCTTGAATTAAGATGGCCATCACCAGGTTTGCCGGACCAAACATGGTCGTGGTGAGTAAACTCACGTTCGTCATTGTAGGAGTGATTACTTGACCCTTCCCTAGGCAGATAGGGCTTTAACAGGTTGATATGATAAATGGTCTCCCTTTGATAACCAGAGGATTTCTTAACAAGATAATTTGTATCTGATAAAGCGTTTTATCACATCCCAGGGTCCATCCCAATAAATTTCTAATTTATTGGTTCTATCAGGTTTGAGGACCAGAACCTTGTGCCCTTCTTTGAACTTACGTTCTACTGCCTTACGATCATAGTAGGTTTTGTTCTTCAGCTGGCTCTTCACAATATTTTCTTGTGAGAGTTCCCGTGAGTATATGAACCTCTGAAGTAAATCCAGAATATACTCAAGGACGGATGGGTGGATGTCTGGTTCAACCCATTGGCTTTTGACAAGCTCAAGAGGGCCTTTTAAATTTCGGCCATACACCATTTCAGCAGGTGAAATTCCAGGACTATCATGTGGAGCAGTACGGAGTACAAACATTGCGCCAGGGAGGCATCTTTCCCAGTCTTGGGGATGCTCGTGACAAACCGCTGTCAGCACCGCCTTGGGGGTTCGGTGAAATCGCTCCACGCTGTTGGACTGTGGATGATTCATGCTTGAATTAACACATTTAATTCTATACTTTTCAAGGAATAAAGTGGTGAGCTCAGACACGAAAACTGAGCCTAGGTCCGATTGTAATTCAGAGGGGAAGCGTAACCTCGAAAAGATGCCGAGGAGGGCGTCTACAACACTTTGACTATTGGCCTTTTTAAGAGGCATGGCTTCGGGAAACTTTGTTGCCGGATCGAGAAGAGACAGAATGTATTTAAAACCACCTCTACTAGAGGGTCTGATGGGGCCAACAATGTCAATAATAAAACGTTTAAAGGGCTCCCCATCCATGGGCTAAAGCACCATTGGGGCAACAAACTTCTGACCAGATTTACCGTTTTTCTGGCAGGTTAGACAAGTCAAGACAAATTGCTCAATGTCGCTAAAACATTTGGGCCAGTAAAAATTTGTAAGCACTCTTTCCTTTGTTTTGGAATGCCCAAGATGGCCAGCCCCATGCTTTAGCATGTGCAGTGCTTAGAACCAAATTTCTACACACCTGGGGAAGAACTAGTTGCCTGTTTATTAGCGGCCTTCCCTCAGGACGAAAAGGTTTGCGAAAAAGCAAATCATGATCAATGAAAAACAACTTGTTTTCATCTTGCTGGCTTTCAGGGAGCTCAGCATACTTCCAACACAATTGTAAAGTTGGGCATTCACGCTGGAGGTTTAAAAACTCAGTTTTGTCAATGTTAAGTAGCTTTGTAAACTGCTCACTCTGCGGGCCTAAAATAGCCGCATCCAAGTCGCTCTGCTTGGAACTAACAAAACCATCTGTCACTGCCCGTGGAGTGACCTCACACGAGTCGCTGTCTGACTCCTCGCTATCAGCCTGGCTCTCACGGTAATTAGGGCGTAAGAGGGGGAGCTGATCGTTGGCACATGTCTGTGCACGCGTGACTGCGTTCACGTAAGTGGAGAGGGAAACCAGTCCTTTCTCTTCTAACACAGTCTGTGATGGCACTCCGAGCAACATTTTAAAGTGCGGGCCAACGTGATCGGAAACCAGACCTTCCGTTTGAATGACTCCATAGGGAGTTTGAACTTCAATTAAGGCAATAGCATGCGCTGTCGTCTTATCTGTTAGAGCATTATGACAATGCGTGTACTGGCCAGTGAACTGGTCGGGTTTTACGAGTTCACGTGCAATTACATCGTGAGTGGAACCAGTGTCCCTTAGTACAAGGCACTTAGTACCGTTGACGGACCATTCGTGAATATGTTTGGACAAAACAACTTCGGGTGGGGCATGACTGATAAAATTACAATCAGCTGCGGCTTTTTCGTCAGCCATCCGTACACGACAATCTATGCGCCTGTGTCCGGATTTATTACAATAATAACAACTGCCAGTAATGCGTGGCTTGTCAAACTCAGGATTTGAGTTGTTGGAGGTGGCTGAGTTTCCACTTGGGGGATCAGTTTTCACCACGGCGGAAACAGCCGGTTTAGCCGCCCTGTTGTGGTTACGATTGTTGTTACCACGTTGATTATTGGAAGGTTTAGAACCTTGGGCTGTCGTAGCAGCAGGGGTTTGAGCTTTGACAGGACAAGAAGCAGCGTCACTAGAGATCTGCTTATTTCGTGTAGTGAATTCATCACACAACTTGGCTGCTTCGGCCAAAATCCATTTCCTAAGTTGGGTTGGGTAAGCTTTATAAAATTGCTCCAAAAGCATTAGATTGACAAGTTTGTCAAAGTCCCGGTTAACCTTAGCCAAAGTTTACCAACGAGTGAATAACTTTTCTAATTCAAACGCGTAGTCGTGAAATTGCTGGTCAAGTTCTTTCTCGAGGGAACGAAACTGGGTTTGTAAAGACTCTTTAGTCTAGACAAAACGGGCAAGCAATTTATTTTTGACTAATTCGTAGTCCTGCATTTCGGTCCTGCAGATAGCTGATCACAGACTTTAATTAGCACCTCCCCGACGAAGGGTTGGAGTCCCTTGACCCATTGATCTTTAGGAATCTTTTGGCTAACCATAGTCCTCTCAAAAACCTTAAGGAAACTGTTAATTTCAGTTTTTGGCGTACACCTATTTACCAAGCGAACTACGTCGGCAATTTTACCATGTTTTGCAACTGGATCTGGGGGAACTGGGGGAGCGCCGTTAGCTCCGTTTGGAGCAGGGTTAAGATTTAAAGAAGCAGCATTTAGCTTTGATAGTTCTAACTACTTGTCAAGTTTGGCTAGTTCCATAGCACTAGCACGATCGTTAATTTGGGTCTTTGGTCCCTTTCTTGGGTTTTAAGTAAGGCTTCTCAGTCTCGAATTTGAGCCTCTTGATCTTTTAAGAGCTAATTCATGAGCCCGGCGTTTTTCTGCGTCCGCCACCTCCAGGGCTCTTAATTTGAGTTCTTCTGCTTTCATAAAAAGTTCATTTTCTTTTACGGCTAATTCTTTTTTTGTCAGAATGATAGCGTCTCTTTTCAATAGCGCTTGCTAGTGCGTCAGACAGTTCGTGTAAATCTAGTTTACCATCTTCGAGGGCTGCTCGTAAGATTTTTTGTGACTCGGCTCTAGACTCGCTAACTGTAAAGCCTAAGTTTGCTTTAAGTCCTTGTTTTGCAAATCACGAATGATTTCTTCAAGTTGTTCCATTTCGGACATTTTGAGTTTTAACGTTTAACATGGTTTCAAAATAAAGCTTTTATAAATTAAACAAAATTAAATGCAGCCGCATAATAATTTTAACGTTAATTTTGAGCAAAGCGAATTAATTAAAAAACTTCTTTCCCAAATCCAGTAAGATTGTGCACGAAAATACACTTTCAAGGACCCTTAGCACTCTGGTATATGAATAGCTAAAATGCATAAATGCTCATAACTACAACACTCGGCTTGGCGGCCTCTAAGCATGTCCAATTTTGTACAATCGCTGTACAGTCAGTCTGTCCTTCCTGTTTCCACCGTATTACTGGATGTCCTGCACTGATTTCCGGAGTAGAACGTGTTTGGCGGTCTATTCCACTGGGACCTTGGTGGGCACACACAAAATCCACTGGATGGCTGCACTGGACCTGGTTCCTGGACGGACGGCTTCTCCTACAGCATCGGGTTTGGGTGAGACATCTCACGGCTGGAGAGCCTCACACTGGAAGCAGCAACTGTTGCTTCCTGGCACCGGCAGTTGTTGGAGCTGCTACGCGGTGTTTGTACTATTTTATAGCGTTAGTACGACTTCTGCTTCGTGACTTATTGACTTTGTCATAGGCATCTACTTCGTGGCCGTTTTTGTTGGGACTACAGACATCTAGTCGGAAGTGGCTTGCATCCTTCTAGGAATTTGGGTTGTAGTATGGCGGGGGAAAAACGCTTGACGGGAACAGCACCTGTTCATCCCACCACTGCCACCAGTTGTAACAGCGGACGCTACGACGGCTAAGGTGCTTGTAATGGCCCCGGTTTCCTGGTTGACACGGAGTTTCAGTTTAAGGTTTAGCGGTGATTATAACGACTTGTACGGCATAAGCACAGCGTGGGCTACTGTCCCAGCATGGGGGATGGAGCGTCGGGTCCTAATTAAAGGGGCCGAACATTAATACTACTGGTATTCACTGCCACCAACGGTGGAATTTAATTGTTTATCAAAAGCTAAAATTAAAGATGGGATACATATTTATTTTACACTCAAACAATTAATCGACTAATGAACGAACTGAAGTTTAAACCTCCTGGTTTTTATAAAGCAGTTAACAATTGGCTAAAATACAATTTACAAATATGTTCACTAGAACAGCTTTTGACAACGTGAGAAAAGCAAATAAGATTGAATTTACATTTTAGTAATTCACATGATGAGACAAAACGACACTTGTGTTTTGAATAAACAATCCAATTTTCAAGTAGAAAGAGTAATACTGAGTGCTCACTTGAGTCACCCGCAAGACTGAACAGCCTCTGCTGGTTGCAGTCTATCAAACAGTATGTTTCAGTCACGCATGAAGATCAACCGTTTCACAGTTTTGTTTCTAAGTGATTAAACAAAGGATCAGACCTCCCAGAGTTGCTGTTGATAAACCAACTCCTCAAATTATAAAAGCCTCGGCTTAATTATAAAGTCCGTCAGGAGTGAAAGTTCCAGTGAATCTCGCTCAAAGATCAAACCGTCAGTTATTTGGATTAAAGTTACATTTAAAACAAATAAGAAAGAGTTTGGTTTGTAGAAATAGAACCACTGTGACGTGTCATGTCGGCCTGCCGAATAAAACGATTGGAGAGGATACATGACCTCCAAAGATCAAAAAACTCGTGGAATTTTTTTTTTAATTGAGCGCTTCCAAACGCCAAAAAGACCTCTGTCTTTAACCCTCAGCCAAATTTTTAATAATCGACAGAAACGCCCCATCTTGGAACCATTTAATAGCCAAACACATTATCTAAGACTTCGGGAAGCCCAATCTTCAAAATTCCGTACTGAAGTCTCACAATCAACATTTGAAAGCTGCTCCAAAACTAACGCAGCGCTCCTTCATCATGGCCGCCTTATTGAAACTTGTATCCTGTATTTTCGATTTTATTGCTTTTATTTTAGGGCAAAGCCCAAAGACACTAGCTTAGTTGTGATTAAGGAGGGGCTTCCTTCATTGGTACTTAACCTAGCATACATGTGGATACAGACAACTTTTAGTGTGATATTTTTTATTATGTTGAACAGCTGCAACTTGTATGAAAAATTTTCCACAACGATCGTTACCTGTCTTTTAACTTTAAAGTTAAACATCCAGATTAACTTAATGCGTTATAGCATTCACTAAGCTAATTTATTTATCCAATTTTTATACTTTATTAATAATCTTTTGCCCCCAGAACGCTACTATTAGTCCGAACTAATTCGACATCGGCAATCACCGGACACAAATTTTGTGTGTAAATATTTTTGTCTAAAATCTATACCAAACTCCGACTGTGACCACCCAAATGTGTACAATAGCTTGTCCTTCTATTAAAAACAAAAATTTTATAAAGATCTGTTCCCAAAGCCAATCTGAAAGTCAGCCTGTGCAAAGAAACTCAGTCCCCCCCACAACCTAGTTGTGGTGTGTAACACTGCAGTTTACCGGTAAAGCCTATTTAATTCAATAGTAATGAATTATTCATTACCCAAACCAAAGTACTAAGCTTTAACAAGATCCTATTCACGTTGTACATATGTAAATAAACAATCCATAGTCCATTTCCCAATGTAAAGGCTTTTCACAAAGTTCAAGAGTTGAAAACTCAATTTGGCGTATCTTTAACCATTCCCTACTCCTTCAAACGGCTCTGCACCAAAACCCTTTGCTCTACCGACTTTCCCATTGTTCTCCTGGCCCTCCACCAATTAGACCCCGCAGCTCTCCTCGGCGTCGCGAAAATCCGCTGCTCTAACAAAAAAAGCCCCCCCCCCCCCCAACCCTCAATCCTCTGCATAGCTCACAGATCTCTCAAGCTAGAAGGGTCACGCCGGTCGGGAGTGGAGATGTCACATCCGGGATTCCATGCCGGGCAAAATGGTAGTGGTTATAAGTAACTAGTTTAACTTTAGAAGTTTATCTTTAGGATCCCCCGATTCTAAATTTATAGTCTAACTTAAATTAACCTCTAGCTTAGAGTCTTTATGGTTGGTAAGCCTAAAAATCTAGGTTCATTCTTTGTTCATTCTTTAATGTAAACACAGGGACGGTTTGATCCTCGTGTATTCAGGGAAAAATAACTATTGGACAACTTGAAAACTACAGTTGTCAAATATAGTTGTAACTTAGCGGACACGGTTCAGCTTGCTGGGTATTCTAGGATTGGAACCAAAGATAAAAATACTTTTTCTAATCGAATTAAGTGTGTTTGAGAATCAACATCGTTGTTCTTGTGTAAACTGAATTACTAAAAATGATTCTTTTAAACACTTAATTTTGATTAGAAAAGCATTTTTATCTTGGGTTCCAATCCTGGAATATCCAGCAAGCTGAACCGCGTCCGCTAAGTTGCTACTATATTTGACAACTGTAGTTTTCATGTCGTCCAACAGTTATTTTTCCCTGAATCCACGAGGATCAAACCGTCCCTTTGTTTACATTATGAAATGAACAAAGAATGAAACTGGCTTTTTAGGAAGAGACGCCTACTCTGACATTATGGAGGTAAAGACCAGCAATGCCGATTTGGCTTACCAACCATAAAGACTATAAGGTAGAGGTTAATTTAAGTTAGACTATAAATTTAGAATTGGGGGGTTTTAAAGATAAACTTCTAAAGTTAAACTAGTTACTTACAACCACTACCATTTTGCCGGGCATGGTAATCCTGGACCTGACATCTCCACTCCCGACCGGCGTGACCCTTCTAGCTTGAGAGAGCTGTGAGCTGTGCTGGGGATTGAGGGTTGGGGGGGGGGGGGTCTTTTTATGTTAGAGCAGCGGACGCCGAGGAGAGCTGCGGGGGTCTGATTGGTGGAGGGCCAGGAGAACAATGGGAAAGTCGGTAGAGCAAAGGGTTTTGGTTCAGAGCCGTTTGAAGGAGTAGGGAATGGTTAAAGATAGGCCAAACTGAGTTTTCAACTCTTGAACTTTGTGAAAGGTTTACACAAAAATTTGTGTCCGGTGATTGCCGATGTCGAATTAGTTTGGCCTAATGGTAGCGTTCTGGGGGCAAAAGATTATTAATAAAGTATAAAAAGGATAAATAAACTAGCTTAGTGAATGCTATAACGCATTTAAGTTAATTTGGATTTATAACTTTAAAGTTAAAAGACAGGTAACGATCGTGGTGGAAATTTTTCATACAAGTTGCAGCTGTTCAACATAATAAAAAATATCACTCTTAAATGGTTGTCTGTAGCCACATGTATGTGAGGTTAAGTACCATAAATGGAAGCCCCTCCTAAATCACAACTAAGCTAGTGTCTTTGGGCTTTTTGCCCTAAAATAAAAGTAAAGAAATCGAAAATGCAAGATACAAGTTTCAATAATGGCGGCCATGATGAAGGAGCGCTGCGGTAGTTTTGGAGTTGTTTTCAAATGGCGATTGTGAGACTTCAGGATGGAATTTTGAAGATTGGGCTTCCCGAAGACTTAGATAATGTGTCTGGCTATTAAATGGTTGCAAGATGGGCTGTTTCCTTCCATTATTAAAAATTCGGCGAAGGGTTTAAGACCGAGGTCTTTTTGGCGTTTTGAAGCGCTCAAGAAAAAAAATGTTCAACGAGTTT
The DNA here is from genome assembly GCA_023313725.1 of Lithobius niger. Classification (NCBI taxonomy): domain Eukaryota; kingdom Metazoa; phylum Arthropoda; class Chilopoda; order Lithobiomorpha; family Lithobiidae; genus Lithobius; species Lithobius niger. The sequence continues at coordinate 43,794 of JAHWFP010072401.1, read as the reverse complement.
TTTCATCTTTGGAGGTCATATACCCTCTCCAATCGTTTTTTCGGCAGGCCGACATTACAAAGCGCTCCGTGCACCCAAGCAGTGGACCTTGAGTTGCCAACCCAAACCTCAGTGGAATAGACCGCCCCAGGACGTTCTCATTCATCAGATCACTGCAAGGCTTCAATGTACTATGGTGGAACAGGAAGGACTTGACTGACAACACAGCGATTGTGTGTAAAAGGGTAAGTGTGCATAAGATACGCTTAATGGCCAAGCCGAATATTGTAGTTAAGAGCATTTACATATTTTAGCTATGCACATACCAGAGTGCTAGGGGTCCTTGAAAGCGTATTTTTGTGTATAAACTTGCTGGATTTGGTAGAGAAGTTTTTTTTAAATAATTCGCTCTGTCCAAAATTAACGTTCAACTTAATATGCGGCAGTATTTAATTTTGGTTTAAATATATACACTTTATTTTGAACCCATTTAACGTAAAAAAATCAAAATGTCTGAAATGGATGAACTAAACGAATTCATTCATGACTTGCTCACCAAAGACCTCAAAAAGGCTTGTTTAAACTTAGGATTTACTGTAAGTGAATCAAGAACTGAATCAGTGCAAATCTTACTAGCAGCCCTCGAAGACGGAAAACTTGATTTGACAGAACTCTCTGACACATTAGCTAACGCTATAGAAAAGAGAGAGGCTACAATTTTAGCAAAAAAAGAACTAGCCGTAAAAGAAAATGAGCTTTTTCTCAAAGTGGAGGAGCTTAAGTTAAGAGCTCTAGAAGGTGGCTGAAGGTGACAAACGCCGTGCCCATGAATTAGCCCTTAAGGACCAAGAGGCTCAAATTAGAGACCGAGACGCCTTAATTAAGGAGAAAGAAAAAGACAAAGAAGCCATGTTGGCCGCCCAGTTGAGTGCCCAAGACTTGGCTAGACTAAACAAACAGCTTGAACTAGCAAGGCTACAAGCTACGAATGTTAATATTAACGCTGCTCCAAACGAAGCTAACGGCGCTCCTCCAGCCCAACCAAATCCAGTAGTAAAACAGAGTAAAGTTGCTGATGTTGTTCGTTTAATGAATAAGTGGATGCCCAATACAGAAATTAATAGTTTCTTAAATATTTTTGAAAGAATAACGATCAGTCAAAAAATTCACAGGAACCAATGGACAACCGCGTTGTTACCGTTAATGGGAGAAGTATTAGTCAAAGTTTGCGACCAGTTTTCCGACACGGAAATGCTCGACTACGAAATAGTTAAAATTAAATTACTTGCCAGATTTGTCCAGACCAAAGAGTCGTTACAAACGCAGTTTCGTTCACTCGAGAAAGACCAAGAAAGCAGTTTCACGACTACGCATTTGAGTTGGAGACTTTGTTTTCCAGATGGCTAGACTTAGCCAAAGTTAACAGGGATTTTAATAAACTTGTTAATTTGATGCTCTTAGAGCAATTCTACAAATCTTGCCCAAACCACCTTAGAAAGTGGATCCCCGATCAAATTAAGATGGGTACGTTGGCCGAAGCAGCTGAACTGTGTGACGAGTATACCACTCGAAACAAGCAGATTGCTACAGAAACTGCCACTCGCGCAGCCAAAACACAGCCCATAGCTGCAACGTCAAACCAAGGTTCTAAACCTTCTGGTCAACAACGTGGTAACCGACGTAACCACAACTCGACAGCTAAGCCGGCTGGATCTGTCGAAGCTAAAACTGACGTCTCTGGTGGGGACTTTGCCACAAGCGCTAACCCTAACTGTGAGTTTGATCGCCCTTGTCAGTACTATGGCAATTGCTTTTACTGCAAATGCCCCTGGCACCGAAAAAACGAGTGCCGCTACCGCATCGGGGCTGAAAAAGCAGCCACAGATGCTGATTGTAATTTTGTAAATACTGGCCCTTCCGAAATGGTGTTATCTAAAGACATTTATGAATGGGCCGTCAACGGAACTAAGTGTTTAGTCCTTAGAGATACTGGGTCTACCCATGATGTAGTGTCACGTGATCTCGTCAAACCCGAACAATTTACGGGTGAGTACACGCATTGCCATAATGCCTTAACAGAGCAAACGACTGCCCACGCAATTGCTCTAATTAACGTACAAATTCTCTATGGAGTCATCCAGTCCGAAGCTCGCGTCTCGGCTCACATTGGGCCCCACTTTAAAATGCTTCTTGGAGTGCCGTCCCAGAATGTGTTGGAGGAAAAAGGTTTTGCCCCCCTCCCTACGTACGTTAATGCCATCACTCGTTCACAGACACGCGTGAATGAGCAGCTACCCATTTTACGCCCTAATTACCGTGAGATCGCTAGCAATAGCGAGGAGTCAAGCAGCGAAGCTGAACTCAGTGAGGTCCTTCCACAAGCAGGGATGGATGGTTTTGTCAGCCCCAAACCAGACAATTTTGGTTTGGCTATTTTAGGCCCACAAACGGAGCAACTTTCAAACTTGCTCAACATTAACAAAACCGAGTTTTGTAAACTCCAACACGAATGCCCCACACTAAAATTGTGCTGGCAATATACTGAAATTCCCGAAAGTCAACAAGATGAAAATAAACTATTTTTCGTTGAAAACGATTTGCTTTTCCGTAAGCTTTTTCGTCCCGAAGGAAGGTCGCTAATTAAGAGGCAACTTGTACTTCCTAAGGAATGTAGAGATTTGGTCTTGAGTACTGCGCATGCCAATGCATGGGCCAGCCATCTTGGTCGTTTTAAAACGAAGGAAAGAGTACTAACAAAACTTCTACTCGCCCAAGTGTTTTAGTGACATTGAGCACTTCGTCTTAACGTGTCTTACCTGCCAGAAAAATGGAAAATCTGGACATAAGTTTGTTGCCCCCATGGTACTTGTGCCCATGGGTGGGGAACCATTCAATCGTGTCATTGTTGATATTGTTGGCCCCATTAGACCTACTAGTCGAGCAGGCTTTAAATATATTTTATCCCTTCTTGATCCGGCAACAAAATTTCCCGAGGCCGTGCCGCTCAAGGAAGCAAACAGTCAAAGTGTAGTTGATGCCCTCCTACTTGTATTTTCTCGATTAGGGTGTCCCAGCGAGCTCCAGTCTGACTTGGGCTCAGTTTTTGTCTCTGAACTTACCACATTATTCCTTGAAAAATGTGGAATCAAATGTGTAAATTCGAGTGTTTCCCACCCCCAATCTAACAGTGTGGAACGATTTCATAGAACGCTCAAAGCATTGCTGCGAGCCGTTTTCCACGAGCATCCCCAGGACTGGGAAAGAAGTCTCCCCGATGCAATGTTTGCACGTCGCACCGCTCCTCATGAGAGCACTGGTTTCACCCCAGCAGAAATGGTGTACGGCTGAAATTTAAAGGGCCCTCTCGAGCTTGTAAAAAGCCAATGGATTGAACCTGACGTTCACGCATCCATCCTTGAGTACATCTTGGATCTTTTACAACGATTCAAATACTCATGGGAACTCGCACAAGAATATATTGTGAAGAGTCAACTCAAGAATAAGACCTACTATGATCGTAAGGCAGTTGAACGTAAGTTCAAAGTTGGTGACAAAGTTGTTATGTGTATGGCTCACAACCACTGATCTGTATATGCACCCCACCTGAGGTTAGAATAAAATAGGTTGGGATACCTGGCACTTAGAGGCTAGGTATTGTAGCTACAACATGTAGACATAATGGCTGTCTGAATCGTCTATCATTACTTTAGAACCCACAGCAATCCTACAGGTAATCTAAGCATCCAAATCCATCATCAACCTTAATACACAACATGGTGTCAGAAGTCATCTAGAACATTTCGAAACTTTAGGCAGCATCAATAATTTGTTTCATCTATCATCTAAAATGGCGAAGCTGCAATCCATTCCACCTTTCGATCCAAGTGACAATTTAGCTGAAGACTGGGCAGAATGGCGATGATCATTTGAAATTTTCAAAAGGGCAAGCAAGTATCACAAATAGGATGACGAGACGAGAATTGCTCTTTTATTGCATGTAATCGGTAAACAAGCAAACCGTGACTACCGAACCTTCACGTTCGACTCACTGCCGGCAGATCAACAAAGAACTGTCAAACACGTGCTCGACAAATTCGACGAACATTTTGCTCCATACAAAAATGTGACTCTAGCAAGCTTTAATTTTAGCTTAATGAAGCAAAAGCCAGTGCAAAGCATGGATAGTTTTGTTACTGAACTTCGTTTGCGGGCTGATCAGTGTGATTTTGGGGAGTTGTACGATCGTTGTGTCAAGGACAAGTTGATACAAGGCATCACGTATGAAGCACTACGTGAGCGTATTTTTCTCGATCCAAAACGAACTTTGACAGAGGTCATTGACATGTGTAAAGCGGCAGAAGTTTCAAAAACACATTGTAATGCTATTTATGAACCAACAGCGTCAGTAGAACAGCTAACAAGCCAAAGAAATCAAACGAAAAAACGCTTCAACAACCAAGAAAATGGTAGGAAGAAAGATGTCCGCTGTCATGATTCTAATGCAACTCAAGGCGCTCACTCTAGAGATTACACCATACAAACGCAAAGCAGCCGATCTATGGACGCAAATTCCCAGCAAGTTCGTCGACCATGTTCAAGATGTGGGACCACAAACCAACCAAGAAATTGTCCTGCATTTGGTAAAACCTGCCACAACTGTAAAATGTTAAATCATTTTTCATCAGTTTGTCGTCAGCCAAGAAATGGAGGAAATCGTGGGCAACAACATATTCGTCAGCCAGGCAACCTGCGCCATCTAGAGGCGCTCCAAGAAGACACTGGTGTAAACAACGTCATTTATCTTGGTGCACTGACAGTGAGTACAATTAGCAACGAGTCAAACAAATGGCTACAAGATATTGAAGTATCTGGACATTTAATAAACTTTAAACTGGATACAAGAGCTCAAGTAAATGTGCTACCCAAATGTGAAATAATGAAATGGGATGTGAAACCTTTAGTCAAACGAACTGTAACCAAAGTGTCAACCTATTCAGGAGAATTTCTGAATGTAGTGGGTGAGTGCAAGTTAAATTGTCGATTTAACAACATTGAACAACAGCATCTATTTATAGTGATTGATGTGGTAGCTAAACCAATTCTTGGCATTAAAGCATGTGAGAGCTTAGGACTAATCCAACGAACGATCCAGCATTTACAACAAAATGATGTGGTAACAACCATAAACAATTACAGTGAATTGTTTACTGGTGTATGACGACTGCCAGGTAAAACATAAAATTGTGCTGCGTGATGATGCAGTTCCAAGAGTATCTGCTCCTAGACAAGTCCCACAAGCTCAAGAAAGTAAACTAAAAGCTGAATTGCAAAGAATGGAAGAAGCTGGCCTAATTGTTAAAGTTGAAGAGCCTACAGATTGGGTCAGTCCAATCATCATAATTGAAAAGAAAAATGGATCTCTAAGAATCTGTTTAGATCCTCGTTGCTTGAATGAAGCCATCAAACGATAGCACTACCAAATACCATCGCCAGACGTGCTATTAGCAAAATTAAAGGGGTCAAAGATATTTACTCTCTTAGACGCAGAACAAGAATTCTATCACCTACAACTAAATGAAGAGAGCTCCCACTTGTGTACGTTTATCACTCCATTTGGCAGATACAGATTTTTAGTTATGCCAATGGGACTTAGCTGTGAGCCAGAAATCTACCAAAAAGCAATGGATGATTTGTACCGGAATCACCCAGACATCAGTCCATATTTCGATGATGTTCTTATACACTCAAGTGACACATCAACACACTGTGAACAGCTAAACAGAGCACTGCAAGTAGCTCGAGAAGGTGACTTGCATTTCAACAAAGACAAGTTACAACTTATGGTACCGCGTTTAAAGTACCTTGGCCACATCATATCAGCAAATGGCATTGAAGTCGATCCAGATGAAGTGCAAGCCATCACCGCTTTCCCTTCACCAACCAACAAGCAAGAATTACTTCGTTTCCTGGGCATGGGTACATACCTTTTGAAATTTGTTCCGCATCTATCGGAGGAAACAAGGCAGCTACGGGACCTATTGAAAACTACATCAGTTTGGAATTGGGATGCCAACAGCGAGCATCAATTCCAGAAAGTAAAGAAGCTACTGAGCAGCACACCAGTTCTTGCATACTTTGACACAAACAAAAATGTACAACTATCAGTCGACGCGAGCTTGTTTGGTCTTGGAGGCGTGCTGTTGCAGGAAGGAAAGCCAGTTGCTTATACCTCGGCAACACTCAACGAAACACAACAGTGGTATGCCCAGATTGAAAAAGAATTACTTGCTATTGTTCACTCATGCGAACATTTTCATTATTATGTGTATGGCCGTGTCTTTGAGGTGCAAACAGACCATAAGCCACTCATAGGGCTAGTGAAGAAGCCTTACGATCAAATTTCACCGAGGCTACAGCGACTAATGCTTTGATTACAAAGATACCAAGTACAACTCACCTATGTTCCTGGTAAGCACCTAGCCGTTGCTGATGCACTGTCGCGAGCACCAGAACCAAACAAAACAGTGAATACATCAGACACTGACGTGACATTCAGGGCATCAGTTTCATTGCTCGTTCAAGCTTCAACGCCAAAGATGAAGCAAATACAGCAAGAAACTGCAAAGGATGAAATACTCCAGAAAGTAATCTAATACATTCAAACTGGCTGGCCGCACCACAAGGCTAACGCTGATATAAGGGTTCACTCGTATTGGCATTGTAAAGATGAACTTTACCATGAAGATGGTTTAATTTGCAGAGGACAGCGGATTGTTCTCCCTACTAACTCTCGTGCAGATGCCTTACAAAGCCTACACGTAGGCCACAGAGGCATAGTAGCAGGGAAAAGTTTGGCTCGACAATCCATCTACTGGCCTAACATAAATCAGGACATTGAAGCCATGGTAACCAACTGCCGAACTTGTCAAGAACACCAGAGCAACTATCAGCGTGAACCACTTTTGGACAGAGACATCCCAGATCGACCTTGGCAAAAGGTAGGAATTGACTTTTTTGACCTGCATCAAGTCAAGTATGTCCTAATCATTGACTACTTTTCCAAGGTTATTTAACTTCAACAATGCACTCAACTACAGCACGTGCTCTGATCAATGCATTGAAGATTATTTATGCAAGATGGGGTCCCCCAGAGGAAGTGATTTCTGATAATGGCCCCGCATTCGACTCAGCTGAATACAAGGCTTTCTACCAAGAGTGGGACATCGTACTAAACCACAGTAGCCCTAATTTTCCACGGTCCAATTGACAAGTGGAAAGGTGCGTCCAAACACTAAAAAAGAGCCTCATCAAAGCTGAAGCGACGGGCCAGGACCTACACAAAGTGTTGTTGACATATAGAAACACTCCTTCAGGCGAACTCGCTTCACCGTCAGAAATGTTCATGGGTCGCCGAACACGGACATTGGTGCCAACAACACAATGCCAGCTGCAACTTCAATACGACTGTAAAGACTACAAGCAACAGTTGCTTCGCAGGCAACAGCGGCAACACAAACACGCAGACCAACATACTAATGAGCTTCCTCCACTTGCTGTAAACCAGCAAATTTGGTTTCAACTTGACAATCAGTGGAAAAGAGGAAAGATAAAGGAGGCAGGATCACAGCCACGGTCGTATAAGATCGAAGCAGAAAATAGCCGGGAATATAAAAGAAATCGTTTTCACTTGCGGTCTGCAGAAGGCAACCAGCAGTACGTTGCGAGAAACAACAAACACTGTGCTCCGACCTCTGCTGAAGACTACTACGGCAGAGCACCAAGGCCACGTCAACTTCCACCCATGGAGGAAGTGCCACCGGTCCAAATAGAACCAACAGGTGTTGTGACGAGAAGTGGCCGTGTGTCAAAGCCACCTGTACTCTATGGTGAATGGGTTCAAGACAACTAAAAAACTTGAACATTATCATAACTTTTTTTTTTCAAATTCGTTGTAGGCTATAAGTAAGTTTAAAATCATGTTATACCATTCAGTTGAAAACAACCTGATATTAGCCCCTATCTGAAAGAAAAAAGAAAAAGAAAAAAAAGGAACAAGAAAAGGGTGTGTTATGTATATGGCTCACAACCACTGATCTGTATATGCACCCCACCTGAGGTTAGAATAAAATAGGTTGGGATACCTGGCACTTAGAGGCTAGGTCTTGTAGCTACAACATGTGGACATAATGGCTGTCTGAATCGTCTATCATTACTTTAGAACCCACAGCAATCCTACAGGTAATCTAAGCATCCAAGTCCATCATCAACCTTAATACATAACAAAAGTTTTAGTCCTAAAACCAGCTAGAACCAATAAGTTAGAAATTTATTGGGATGGACCCTGTGATGTGATAAAACGCTTATCAGATACTTATTATCTTGTTAAGAAATCCTTTGGTTCTCAAAAGAAGACCATTTATCATGTTAACTTGTTAAAGCCTTATCTGTCTAGGGAAGGGTCTAGTAACCACTCATTTCATGACGAACGTGAGTTTACTCACCGCGACCATGTCTGGACAGGCTAGCCTGGTGATGGCCATCTTAATTCCAATGAGGCCATGAGTCTTTTTAAAAAGACAGGTGATTTAACAGAATCTCAGAAATCCGACTTACTCAAAGTCTTTGACCGTGTAGATGGAGTCTTTTCTACTCTGCCGGGTCGTACCTACATTGTTACCCACGATGTGGAATTAATCGATTCGCGTGTTAAGCCCTGTAAATATTATAGGCTCGCGAAATTCGAACGTGACTTGATTGTCACTGAGAACGAGCGGATGCTCAGTCTAGGTTTAATTGTTGAAACTGATTCCCCTCATGGTTCACCCATGATCATCGTCCAGAAAGAAGACGCAAGCCCACGTCCTGTAGCTGACTACAGAGAGCTGAACAACAATACGGTAACTAAAGTTTACCCAATTCCCAATATCGAGGAATGTATGGAAAATGGAATAGCTAAATGGAAATATATATCCATTTTTGACCTAAACCTTGGATTTTGGCAAGGGAGCTTGACGCCACAGGCTTCAATGACAGCCACTATCACAACTCCCATTGGGAAGTTTGTTCCCCTCATGATGAACATGGGGATGAAAAAACGCTCCATTTTGTTTCCAAAAACCAATGGACAATGTCACTCGTGGCATGGAGGAGTTTGTGACTCCCTTTCAAGATGACACCGCAGTTGGTGCCGAAACGTGGCAACAACATCTTGACAACATTTTGTATTTCCTCTCTACTTATTGCATGGCTTGGCAGTCTTGATTTTTGCGTATCTTGTGTGCACTAACCTTTCTGTTTTAGCTTTTATTCTGAGTTCTAAGGAAACCTGAATAAAATCCTCGGTATGGGGGCGTGTAATGTATGCCTGCCGAAAACAACGATTGGAGAAGATACATGACCTCCAAAGATCAAAAAACTCATGGAACATTTTTTTTTTCTTGAGCGCTACCAAACACCAAAAAGACCTCGGTCTTTAACCCGCAGCCAAATTTTTAATAATGGACAGAAACGGCCCATCTTGGAACCATTTAATAGCCAAACACATTATGTAAGTCTTCGGGAAGCCCAATCTTCAAAATCTTCAAAACTATGAATTTAGAATAAGGGGGTCCTAAATAAAACTTTCAAAAGCTAAACTACTAACATACGAACCACTACCATTTTGACCGGCATGGCATCCACGGACGTGACGTCTCCACTTCCGACTGGTGTGACCCTTCTAGATTGAGACATCTGTGAGCTGTGCTCAGGAGGGAGGGTTGAGGGGGCTTTTTATGTTAGAGCAGCGGATTCTCGCGACCAGAGCGCGGACGCCGAGGAGAGCTGCGGTGGTCTGATTGGTGGAGGGCCAGGAGAACAATAGGAAGTCGGAGAAGTCGGTTTGGCAAAGGGTTTTGGTGCAGAGCCGTTTGAAGGAGTAGGGACATGGTAAAGATAGGCCAAATTGAGTTTTACTTAAGTGAACTTTGGGAAAAGGCTTTACTTTAAAATATTGACTATGGAATAAATATTTACATGATTGCTTTGTGAATAGGCTCTTGTTAAAGCTTAGTACTTTGGCTTGGGTAAAGCATAAAGCATTACCATTAAATTTAACAAGCTTTAACTGGAAACTGCAGTGTTACACACCACAGCTAGGTTGCGGGGGTGGGGGGATTCGGTTTTTTATGCACAGTTTGACTTTGGGAACAGATCTTTATAAGATTCTTTGGTTTTAATAGAAGGACAAGCTAGCAGTAACATTCGGATGGTCACAGTCGTAGTTTCGAGGAGAACTAAAGCAAACATATATACACTAAAATTAGTGTCCATGAGAATGCCGATGTTGAATTGGTTCGGACTAATGGTAGCATTTCTGGGGGCAAAAGAATATATAAAAAGATTAAATAGACTAGCTTAGTTAAATGCTATAACACATTAATTAAGTTAGATGTTTAACTTTAAAGTTAAAAGACAGTTAACGATCGTTGTGGAAATTTTTCATAAAGTTGCAGCTGTTCAACATAATAAAAAATATCACATTTAAAATGGTTGTCTGTATCCACATGCATGTGAGGTTAAGTACCAAAGGCAGCCCCTCCTAATTCACAACTAATTTAGTGTTTGTGGGCTTTTTGCCCTAAAATAGAAATAATAAAATCGAAATACAAAGATACAAGTTTTCAATAATGGCGGCCATGATGAAGGAGAGCTGCGGTTGGTTTTGGACGATTTTCAATTGTTGATTGTGGATCTTCTAGATTGAAATTTTTGGATTTGGGCTTCCTCAAGAGGTAGATATTGTTGCAGGCTATTAAATGGTGACGATTTTGGCCGTTTCTGTCCATTATTGCGAAAATGGCTGAGGTTTTAAAATCGAGGCATTTGGGTGCTCAAAGAAAAAAATTGTTCGTATTTACAAAGAATTCAACCTTTTAAAATGTTCTTATTTTTAGCTAGTTGACAGCGTCGGAGGTGGGAGTTAAGCTAATTGCCATCTAAATAACAATTTTACTTACTGATAATTAAAAAGTTTATGCAGAAATGTTCCTATTTTTAGGGAAAATATATGTTTTCCTTCCTGACAAGTGCAGCATTAAACAAGCATACAAAAAATCACGCTGCTTTATTAATTTTTTTGGCACTTGCAAACTTAATGGGCCTGATACAGCCTTGATACAGCTGTGCGTTGCGACACAGTTCACATATGCACAGTTCACAAATCAAGATCCTCGATCCTTATGCCATACTGATTCACACAATCTCGTATTGTATGTGTAAACTAAATAAAAAAAAACATTTCTTAGATATTTTTTACTGTTTCTACCGAACACTATACATTTGAGAATTTTTTAACAGCGTTAAAGTATCGACTGCTAGTTGAATAGGAATGTCTTCCAAATCAGCGTTAAACGGCGTCAACTTTCTGGCCCGTGTGTAAACTGGTGTTGTTCTGGATGCGAACCATGCCGTTTCTACTCCAGTAAGCTTTGGCTTGAAGACGCCATCTCCTTTCCACTTCAAATCGTTCAATGCTGTTCTGCTGCATGCCTGGACTAAAAGTAGCACAAGTGATAGTTTTCGCAGCTATTTATTAAATTAAAACTTATGCAATATATTTTTAACGTGGGATATTCCAGAAAATAGTTACGACAAGTCGTTCCACAATTGCTGCTTTGGGTCCCAACCCTAAATGAGAAATGGAAGATGCAGTAATATTGTCACAGACACTACGTTGAGCCCTTCGTACCATCTTTTATGCTGCTCCTGCCAATGGCACGAAATTGAAAATTGGTTTAATTAAGCTGTTGAGTACGCTATGATTACTTTCATTGCTAATTTGTTATAGACTTTTGTAAATAGAGCAGTAATTTATGGACACCATGTACCACAAGGAAGAGCTCCTGTCAGCCTGACTATGGTCATATTTGCTGCATTCTGAGCTCTTTTTAAGAGTATAAAGAACTTTTTACATGAAACAATTTCTTCAAATTGTTACCATGCTCTTTGTTGTTAGTACAATTTTAACGAATTTGGTCGTTAGGTATAGTTTCGTAGAGTACAGAGAGCGTATGGCATTTGGTTCTTCAAGCTCTAATAAAACATTAATAATAATTAACAAATTTAATTAGGTCAAAAACTTTGATCAGCCTACCTCCGGTAGCTCCAACCTTGGCGTCTTTTGGCAGATAAAATAGAATCAAGGACCACGCTAGTGGCCCACCCGCCAAGTTCAATAATTGTTATGTCAGGACCGCCATTTAACGTCGGTTATGAAACAATAATTGGTTTTACATAATTACTAATATGTAAGCATTATCCTTTTTTCGTTGTTGCGAATATTACAGTTTACGATTCTTTTTCACCGTCCCTCTCCTAGATTGTCAGCAGCAAGAATCATGGTTCCTGGTTTCGTGGGGCCAGGGATTTCTTCTTTTCAGTTTCTCTGTCCTACTCTGCTTGGACATTTCTTTCTTGTGACGGGTAGATTATGGTGAGAGTTTTGTTTAAACTGCAAACCACGCTTTCAAGGGACCTGTATCTCCCCCCCCCCCCCCCATTCGGGAACTTTTCTTTTGGTTTGGCTGTTTCTTCTAGTTATTATTATTTTTTCTCTTCAGTAGAAATTTGTTTTGATGGGCACATGGCAAGTGAGTAAGGTTGACGTTTGGCACTAAACTTGGTATTTTACTGTTTATAATAGATCCTCTTATAATTGCTAGGATGAATTCTTGTAACATGGTTAGGCGCAATGTATGGCCTACTTCCGTTCGACCATGTCGGCGTTGTTCAATGAGTGTGCTACCAAGTGCTACAATTGTTTTGAGTGTCATGTCGAGGGAACCAAGGCGGTTATTGAGAAATAAAAGTGAATTCGTGTGCGATGCGACTGTGTGAAGCGATGGCAGGATTTGGTTTTCTTTTTCTGTACACCTGCATAGTGTGTGGTATAAGTGCTTAAGTGTTCAGTGTTTAAATGTGCTTACTTCATGTGTCACTGTGAGGAGTGGGTGCGTTGTGTGTTAATGGTGGAGCATGGTTTATATCGTCGATACTTCGTATTTGTGCGGCGAGACTTTGGCAGCGTGTGTGTGTGCTGCGATATTTCGAAGTGAGTTGGTAAATTAGGATGCGTACTCCACAAGTGTACTACGCTCTTCGGCATGCTACGAGATGTCTCCATGACGATGTGGCAGGTTTGGACGGTCGTTGGGAGAGTGGGCAGAGCAAAGGGGAATTGGCCTGCGTGGCGCTGTTTTGGGTAACGGGAAGGACGACATTTGTGTAATGGGCGACATGATAAGTTTTCTTACGTGGCAACTTGCCATGCCATTCTTTGTGAAGAATTGAAGCGAAGGAAAGGTAAACAAAATGTGAGGTTTAGCTTAGTGGATGTTGGTTCATGAGCAGTCCCGTGTCCGCTCCACGCTTTGGGGGGCGGGGGCGGCGCCGGCGGCAAGTTCGGGACAATGAGTGAACGGGAGTAGAGTAGAAGATTGCATTCGTCGGATGGACGGTTCAATATGCCAAGGGAGGATTCGTGAAGTGTTGGGATGACGGCGTTGGCGAATGCCCCCTCCCCTCCACATTGGCGACCAGATAGGCTCTCCCCGATTTCTTCGGTGCTGCTATCTTTAGGTTAGGGAGTGCTAGGGATCATCGCCCCCTGTTTGGTATTGCCTCGGGGCCATGGACGGGCCACCCACATGAGGTATCAGGGTCGTGGCATTGCCTGGCTAGGCCTGTTGGCGTGGGTGATTTCTCTGGGGATGTGTAGGCATTTGGCGCCCCACCCCCTCCCACATGGTGCGTTCATTTTGGGGCAAAAGATCAGCGAGCAGTCTACAGGGATTTGCAGGCATTTGGTGCTTCCCCCCCCCCGCATTCCAGTCTTCAGTTGGGTGGATCGGCGAGCGGCAACCGGGGGATTTGAAGGCATTTGGTGCCCCCCCCCAACCCTCATTTTCTGCGGTGGGAGTGCCGAGGTTGATTCGTGAGGAGTTTTGACTTTTCCAAAAGGCTGGAACAATGGGCAAGATTGTCCTGCATGTGAAGACGCTTTCCCAGACACTGAGTCTTTGTTTTCTACGGACATTTGAGCGACTCGATGCGATTTTTAGTGTTTTTGTTATTGTTTGCTTTTGTATGGTATGGAGTGTTTTGCTGTAGTTTTAAATTGCGAATTTTGATTGTCACACAGACAAGGAAGCCATCTTTTTCTTTTCAGTGGGCATTTGACATTTTAACTATGAACATTCGGTGTGTTCCCTGTGTGGGCATGTGTGTTGCATATTTTTTTTTTACTTCTCTTCGATCAACCTGGGAACAGGTTGTGATTTAATGTCAGGACCACCATTTAACGTCGGTTATGAAACAATAATTGGTTTTACATAATTACTAATATGTAAGCATTATCCTTTTTTCGTTGTTGCAAATATTACAGTTTACGATTTTTTTTTTGCAACTTTCATTCTCCTTCGAACAGCGTAACGCAGTCCAGAGAACGCAATGAACGAGCCAATGAGTGCACACTTGTAAATACAGAGGCTATGGAAGAGAGCAATGTTGAGCGATGTTTATAACTGAATAAAGAAAAACGTAACCTGTTCAGGGATGAATATTATGTATTAATGCAAGTAGAGAAATATTATTAATATTTCAAGTAGTTTTATTAACGAATGTTTTAATTAATTTTGTGCTACTGTAAGCTATGACGTCGCACTGTTTGTTCTGGAGTCTCGACCAATGACTGACAGAGTGTCGCTCGGGGATCCATCGTGAATGGTGCAAACAAAACAGTAAACAAATGAACGAAGAAATAATCGTAAGTGACGTAGGTCTGGGCAGGAATGAGTTGGAGAGAACAAGCAAGATTCGGGCTCTCTCGCCCGCGGCGATCAATGTAACAACATGTAAAAAGTTTGTGGTTCCTCTCGGCCGCTCTCCCAGGGATTTGGTCAGGCTCTAGGCGAAAGATTGACTGTTTGAATGCGAGTGTGGGAAAGAAAAAGGTGTTGTATGAGAACACAAAAGAATTAGTTGCCTTCATTGTTAGCATGGCTAAATGAATTGTGGAAACAACGTGACCCAATAAAATCTTAACTTAACTCAAGTTTAAATTCTTTTTTATTATTTGCGGCAAAAAAATGAGAGGAGTAGATTAACGTCATGTAAGAGTGACTTCAAGAGTGTTGAATTCAGGAGGTAATGATTGTTGGCTTGTTTTGTTGGCTGAGGCCAAGTTGTACAATTATCGTTAATTGCTTTTGTTTTGTGTTTTTTTAATTTTATTAAATAAATGTGAAGATGTTGAAAAATTGTGTTCACTTGTGGCCTTAGCCCACTGTTCGATGCCTAGTTTTTTAAACCCTTATATTTTTCTAATTAATTAGATTAATTAAATTCTTCCGATCGACAAGCCATCCTTTCATTTGTTTAATTTTATTTGAATATAACGCCTTTTTTTAAAGGGCCTCACAACTGAGTGTAATTAATACGCGACAGGCACATTATTTATAGGCCCTCACAACTGACACCCACTTCTGACACCAGTGTGAGGGCCTATAAATAATGCACCTATGTTACGTAATAATTACACTCAGTTGTGAGGCCCTTTAAAAAAAGGCATTATATTCAAATAAAATTAAACAAATGAAAGGGTGGCTTGTCGAGCGAAAGAACTTTAATTAATCAAATTAATTAGAAAAAACAAATAAAGGATTAAAAAAAACTAGGCATCGAACAGTTTGCTAAGGACACAAGTGAACACAATTTTTCAATATCTTCACATTTATGTAATAAAAATAAAAAAACACAAAACAAAAGCAATTAAGGATAATTTTACAACTTGGCCTCAGCCAACAAAACAAGCCAACATTCGTTTCCTCCTGAATTCAACACTCTTGAAGTCACTCTTACATGACGTTAAGCTATTCCTGTCATTTTTTCTGCCGCAAATAATAAAAAAAAATTTTTTAACTTGAGTTAAGATTTTGTTGGGTCACGTTGTTTCCACAATTCATTTAGCCATGCTAACAATGAAGGCAAATAATTCTTTTGTGTTTTCATACAACATCTTTTGCTTTCCCACACTCACATTCAAACAGTCAATCTTTTGCCTAGAGCCTGACCAAATCGCTGGGAGAGCGGGCCGAGAGGAACCACACATTTTTTACGTGTTGTTACATCGATCGTGCGACGTCATAGCTTACAGTAGCACAAAATTAATTAAAACATTCATTAATAAAACTACTTAAAATATTAATAATATTTCTCTACTTGCATTAATACATAATATTCATCCCTGAACAGGTCTCGCAATCCAGATTACGTTTTTCTTTATTCAGTTATAAACATCGCTCAACATTGCTCTCTTCCATGGACTCTGTATTTACAAGCGTGCACTCGTTCGCTTGTTTGTTGCGTTCTCTGGACTGCATTACACTGTTCGAAGGAGAATGAAAGTTGAAAAAAAAACCGTAAACTGTAATATTTGCAACAACGAAAAAAGGATAATGCTTACATATTAGTAATTATGTAAAACCAATTATTGTTTCATAACCAACGTTAAATGGGGGTCCTGACAGTTACACTTTATTGTAACTTCATTGTAAGAAAGTCATTATTTAACTCCTGCTTCCTGCATTGTTGTTGCATGGCCACTAGCTTTGGTACTTTATCTGAAACCAAAGTTGAGCGTATTTCACGGTGATGAGGATAAATAACCTATGCAGCGAAACAGCTTGATAATTGTTGGAAATGGGCAGTCTTTGTACCCTAACAAGCAATAGTTGTATTTCAATCAAGTGCACAAACTGTATCAAGGTGACAAAAGTGTGTGAAGATCGTTGATTTCACCTGACTACTGACTACTATATCTAGACACACGCTAGCGTGTCTCCGCCAAGTAACAGTAGATCATCCCATTGTAGACATCCGATTGTTAAAAAATTGATTGTTAATGATAAAAAGGCGGCTAACTAGCAGACATGTGTCTGTTAACTGTAAGCAACTGAAAGCATATTTTGGCATGTTGAGAATAAATCCCAATGCGACATAAATGTTTCAAATTGTGGAAAATGTAAGGGGAAGGGTCATAGATTAAGAAAAACTAAAATTTAAATGATGAGTGTCCGCCAATCATACAGAAAAAGCTGCATCAATAACATTGTTTTTATGTTACGGCTAGCTAGCTCATAAAATTTTTCCCATGTTAAATCCCATAGACTTTTTGCTCACAGCTAGCACAAAATTGAGAAGGCCTACGTAGCTGAATTTTGGCACACGGATGCATAGTGATCTGAGCATGGTCCTTTTGTTGGTTTGAGAGTTGTAGGGGTCAGGACAAATGTGTGGGAGGGTTTTGAAATTCGCCACCAGCGAATTTGAATTTCGTTTCTTTTCCAAGTTGCAACCAACTATTTCAAGCAACAATGTCTTGAACAATCAACACTGGTCTTTAGATTTATTGTAAAAGCCTACACAAACTAAAAACTGAACTGTAACTTAGGACAAAATAAGGAAAAATTAACGTAGCCGTGGATTCCGTCAGAATAAAAGAATGCACGTTAGATGATCGTTGCGCAACAATACGAGATTCCACGAGCTAACGGGGTTTTTGTTAATAACCCAACAATAAAATGCTTCGCGTTCTGCTGTTTTAGTAACAGCGTCCTTCGCGGGTTTCTGTATGTCTAAATGTCAATGAAATCTTGAAAATTTAAGGGGAAGGTGCAGGGATAAACAAAACAACTGAAGGGGATGCGCTGATTGAGTGAGTGAAGCGAACGAAATCAGCGATTGTTAGCCAGTGTGTCCCAAAATGGGATTGAAGCAACTTAAGCAAGTGAAGAGTAGTCATACAATAAATTAAGCCGTGGCAGTTCGGCTAATCTAACAGCTAATTTTCAATGGTAAATTTGAAAATTAGAAATGTGAAAATTTATAGAAATAAAATTCCTCTAGAAAAAAGCTACAGATGAAGATAACACGCTGTACCCTTGTGTACGTTCACAGTCCTATGAAAGTTGTGATATCCACCCAAAACCAAAACTGGTAGAAAAACCCAACAAGTTTCCAAAAACGATCGGCCTTTGAAGGTAGTGATGTCATTCAACCAAGGAAATAGACAGTGTAATGTTCTATTCCAGTGACCATTTGACTAGAATAAAAATTTTCGTCTAGGATGGCATAAGGGCAAATAATTGTATAAAACACTAAACTAGTATAAAATAGGTAGGCTAAAAAATAAGCAAACATTAAGCCTTTGATTAAAATAAGCCTTTAATCAACACTCCGCTGGACACAATATTGACCCCACATATGGCCAATTAAATCAGTGACCGATTTGTTATGATGTGATTGTATGATTACAATTATCGGCAATGAGTAGAACGAATGGCATTACGGATTAAGTCGAGCGGTAAACCTAATCATTATGATATTCTCTATATTAATTAAAGGAATCTCGGGTTAATTTAGTAGCGTACGGATTGCTACTAGTTAAGCATAAACAACATTAGCTATCGCTAATCAACCAGAATACTTAGCTCTATAATAGAAATAGAAATAGAAATAGAAAAGAAAAGGCACACGAAGCACCCACCCACCCACCCAAACAAAACATCAACAATTAACGAACAAACACATCGAAACGAGATTTGAAAGCATTAAGAGATGGGGCACAAGCAACATTAGAGGGAAGGGCATTCCAGGCATGGACAACCCTTTCCGTAAAGAACTGGTAGCGAAGTTTAGTCCGGGACACAGTACCACAGATGCGAAAAGGATGGCCACGAGTATAATTGAAATTCGGTGAAAAAAAAAGATCAGAGTTAACGTTAAGGAGGTTATGAGTAATTTGGTAAGTAAGGATCATGTCCCCACGATGAAAACGGTTTTGAATGGTAGTAAGTTGAAGCCTACGTAGGCGGTCGGGGTAGGACAAAGAACGAATGGTGGGACACCATTTAGTAAGGCGCCGCTGACAATTTTCAAGGCGGTTCAATGAGTAAAGATTGTAAGGGCGGCAGATTTGAGAGCAATAATCAAAAAGTGGAAGAAGGAAAGTTTTGAATAAGACAGTAAACAGGGAAGGAGTAAGATCAGAGAATCCCCTAAGAATGAAATGTGCCTTCCTGAAAACTTTAGAGATGACATTTTCAGTGTGAAGATTGAAATTAAGAGAACTGTCAACAGTGATACCAAGGTCCGTATGATTAGCGACAGGAGTAATTAGCTTTCCGAACAGACGGTAAGGAAAGCGCGGGTTGTTATTACCAAAGTAAAGAACATGGCATTTATCAGTGTTAAAGAAAAGGGAATTTGTAGTTGACCAATCAGCGACGCGTTGAATATCAGCCTGAAGCAACTGGCAAGAGGTAGAGTCAGAGAAAAGTTTCAAGTCATCAGCGTAACAGACACTGGAGGAGGAAAGAATAACAGATGGTAAGTCAGAAATGAAAATGTTAAAAAGGAGAGGGCCAAGAACGGAGCCTTGAGGCACTCCTGAAGTCACATGAAGCCAGGGGGCATAGGAACCACGAAGAACGACACGCTGGCGCCTAGAATGAAGATACGAATTGAGCCAGGAAATGATTCCAGGAGTAAAACCAAAGTGCGCAAGTTTAGAAACTAACTTAGAATGGGAGACAGTGTCAAATGCTTTGCTAAAATCGAAGAAAACAAGGTCACAGGGGAGGCCAAAATCAATAAGTTTAGTAATAGGTTCATAAGTGGAGAGGAGATTTGTAAGGCAAGAGCGTTTAGGAAGGAACCCGTGTTGGGTAGTCGGGAGAATATTAAGTTTACAACACTGAGTAAAAAGTTCAGAATAGACCAGCTGTTCAAGGATTTTGGATATTGACGAAAGGAGACTAATAGGCCTATAGTTAGTAACAAGGAAAGGGGAACCAGTTTTGTGAATTGGGGTAACATGAGCGTCCTTCCAACAAGTCGGAAAGGAGCTAGAAGTAATAGAATTGGAAAAAATTAAGAAAAGGGGGTTGGCGATAGATTCCGCACAATTACGAAGAAAAATCGGAGGTATGTTATCGGGGCCAGAAGAAAAATTATCCTTTAGGGATTTGAGAGCAGATAAGACATCATCAGCGCTAAAATGAACTTTGCTGGTTGCAAATGGAATAGAATCAGAAAAAGAGGCAGGATGAAAAGTAGTGGAAAAAAAATTATTCAGCCTAGTGGCAATGGTAGGATCATCAAGGGAGAAAGTATTATCCTCGTTTTGAATGCAACTTAAAGGGACAGACTTATTATCCTTTTTAAGATAGGAAAAAAGTAATTTTGGATTTTGTTTAGAGCGAAGAATCAAGTTGCTTTCAAATTCAGTTTTAGCAAGTTTAATATACTTAATGGCATTTTCCCTAGCTGCAAGAAAATTTGCCATGTTAGAAGGAGAAGGAAAGGAGCGGAGTAAGCGGTAAGTACGTTTTTTTTTGTTCAGAATGGCGCGAAGTTCAGGTGTGGACCAGGTGGGACGGGACGGAGCCGATTTCTTAGCAGGTGGAATGAAGTGACTGATAGTATCCTGAAGAAAAGTAGTAAGTTTATGAACTTGAGAGTCAACATCAAGATGGGAAAGCTCAGTGGACCAGTCAATACAGGAAATCATGTGATTAATAAGTGGATAGTCTGCAGAGCGAAAATTGTGAGATGAGAAGGAACTGGATTTAGTACTGAAATCAATATTGAGTGAAAAGGTAAGTACATCATGGTCACCACGACCAAAAGCTGGTGAATGAGTAATGGGGGAAAGGTTAAGAGTGGAAGAAGAAATAAGCAAATCAAGGAGGCTGGAACATTGGTTTGCGCGATGACGATTGGGCTTCGAAACATGTTGAACAAGGTTGTAATCTTGCATGAAATCGAGAAACTCTACTGAAGCACTGGGATTAAGCTCAGAAGTAGTAACACTATGCCAGTTGATATTGGGTAAATTAAAGTCGCCCATGCAGAAGAATGGACTTGACTGGTTGGTGGACACTGCATTAGTAAGCATGGTAAGAAAACTGGGCCAGTGGGTGGGGTAGCCTTTGATCGGAGTACGGTAAACACACCCGATGTTGATGTTGCCACGGTGAGGAATGAGTATGGAGCACCAGAGAGATTCCCATTCTCCAAAGGAATCAGAGAAAGATCCGCTGCAGGAAGATGAAATACTATTTTTGATGTATATAAGAACGCCGCCATGACCCCTGATCGAACGGTCACTGCCGTAAGCACAATAGCCATCAATGTTAATTGCAGAATCTGGAATAACAGAGGTAAGGTGAGTTTCTGAAACTCCGATAACATCTGGAGAGTAGGATGATATGGTAAGTTGTAGTTCATCAAGTTTGTTGAGTAGTCCCATAGCATTGAAGTAAAGGCAGGAGAGACAGTGGACGAAGGTATAGCTGGACTGTGTAGAAGTGAATGGAAAAATTATGGTGCGGGATCCTCCTCCAGTAGTAAGCTGTGATGACTGCTGCAATCGCTTGCAAGACTGACGCTGTCATTTGTGGATAACCTATCATTGTCTTGGTTATTTTCCTCGGTTTGGGCTTCGCTGTTGGCAGATTTCTTTCTGTATGTAATATTGTCAGTGGGAAGAGACGTTGGTGACTTGGGAGAATTTTGTACGGTTTGTTGTTGGGTATGAGGTGCACTTGACTGATTATCAGAGCTTGGGTTGCTTGAGTTATTCCTCGGTAATGACGGTGTGCGACGACCAAGGAAGTGCATAATTTTAGCATGAGAGGGCCATATATTGGAACACATGATGATGTCACTATATGATTCGGTGGTCATTATGCAAAAAGACGAGTAAGTTGGGTATTTAGTGCGGAGCTGAAAACAGCCAACAGTAATGCCAAACGAATTGTGGATGAGTCTGACAATTGAATTACTTGTTGTATGAGGGTTAAGGCCACCAACAAAAATTTTTACAGGAGGATTTGGAGATTGAGAAGGAAAAACTGTATCACTTTGACCAATTTCGGGCCTTACTGGAGGGGGAATCGTGAGAATGTTTGAATACGTGGGTGGCGAATTTGTTATTGTAGTAGCTTGTTTTAATTTACGGTAGTTGGCTTTCGAGTAGTATTGGCGAAAGCCAGAATCATCGTCGTTTTGTGGATGAGAAGAGAGTGGTACGATAGCTGGCGCTATCTGTTGAGCTAAAGAAGAACTAGCATGACATTCGTTCTGCTGATTATGATGCGAAACCGAAACCGAAAACGAAGGAGCCGATGGGGCTGTATGTTGTAAAGTAACACTGGGGTGTAGATTCATAGCTGGTTTAGGCGGAAACAGACTATTATTGGTAGCACTAGTCTGAGGTTCACAGGAATTTAATAGACACTTGTTTGACTTATGTTGCTCGTTTAATTCGTGAAAAGATTTTGTGTGATTTCTGCAGCCTTCTAGTTGCGTCGGAGCTGCTTCTGGAAACGGAAGTGACGGTGAAAAATGGCTGCCTTCATCGCTAGGACGAAGCGAGTTCGTATCAGCGTGGAAATTGAAAGCTGCGGCCGACTGGGGCTGATTGGAACCTGCCTGAATTGAAATTAACATGCGAACGGATGCAGTAAGCTCCTTCACAGAAGATTCAAGCAGCGAATGGCGTTGTAAAACTTGAGTAACAACACGGTTTCTTAGCATCAAGCTGTCAGCAACAGGTAAACACTGATCACAAAAATAAGTAAGGTTTTTGTGTTTGGCCAAACAGTCAATAGTGGTTGTTGAAAAACTTACACAGTCTGCGTGGAAAGATGAAAGACATAAATTGCAAACAACAGCAGTTTTCGGCTGGTTGACATCGTGATCGCAGGCGGGGCAGGAGCTCAGGGAAATGCGACTGCTCGCCATGACGATTCGCTGTTCAATCGAAGCTTGAGTGCGACCATGGGCCCAAGGTTTGGCTGGGCGGCGAAGCCTCGTCGCTAACCCGGTACAGAAATCTGCCTGGCATACTTCTGGATTGCGGTCTTCGAAATTTTGACGAGCGTGAACTAGCTAACAACAGTTAAGCGGCTGGTGATCGGATGATATCACCCATTCTGAGGATCGGCTTAAATACTGTGGCGTTATCGGCCATGATCTATCCATTGTAGTATTGATTTATTATTGAAATGCTAAATATAGTAACATTTGGACAGCTTGGGCCCTTATCGTCAATTGGGACCTCTCCGCCTGTCAATCATTCTATTGTTGCATTCGGGTTCATTAATTATTCCCCGTACGCGGCACTTTGATGGTATATGCCGCCATCCCGTGTGGGAGGGATTTATTGTTATTCCACGAAGTGATCGATCATGAGCGACAATCTTATTGTAATTAAATCTACTTCTCGAAAGTCATTTAGGTTCTACGAAATTGTCGTAGTTAATGCCAGCTGGTAATGCCATCCTTTAAACTCTAACAATAAGTGTAATTACACTTGTTCAGTCTCAAATGATCTTGCCGCCTCTCGGTCGTCTTTGAAGAAGGACTCCCAATTATAATTGCTATCTGGAGTCGTTTTGATCTATCCGAATAAATACTCGGCTCATGCATTTAATAAATGTATGATATTATGCAATATGCATCCAATTAATTAATTGTATTGTTTCTGTTATGAATATTAATTAGCCATTATTAATTTCCCTACATAATCCCTGTTCATCCTAAAATCATGGTATCTTTTTAGTGGTTCCTTATTTTAGCTTCCAAACCCAGTTCATTTATAACAGAAACTGCTTTACATAATTAAGCAAGAATTTCGCATTCACCGGTGGCCCAAAGTTAATTGCCGTGTGACTAGGAAAAACGCACCTTTCTTTGAGGTAACAAAAACAACCTTCAAAGAAATCAGAGCAATAATTATGTACATCAAGATTAAATTGCTTTATTAATTAATCAATACTAGTCTGGGTGGAATTGGAATAAAATACTATATGGCTTAAGTGCATGCAAGACTCGAGAGCGCATTCTCCATGTGACTGAACTCAAATTTAATAAAATCAACTTTGTTGCTGTTGATCTGAAAGAAATAATATTTCGCTTTCCTTGGGCTGGCCACATGGGTTTGTTTATCCCTCTCGCTTTCAACGAGGGAGGCGTGGCACTTTCCCATATCACGTTGGGCTCTTACTTTCGACCTCGAGTTGGGCACTGGTCTGGCCAAGGTCGTTCAAGGCTGAGTGGGTTTTCTCTACCCTTGGTAATCATGTCGCCTGTCGTTTGACCTAGATTTTCTCTAGCTGCGGGAATGAAAGAAACACAAGCATTACTAGCTATGGTTTGTCAACTTTCAACATTTTTCCCTTTGAAATCTTGCTATCTTGCCTCTTCACATTTGGAAGAAAAGTCACTTTTTATAGCCAAACGTGACTTTGATTTGCTCTCATGGGCAAATTTATAAAATCAAAAGGTATGGAATATCCATGGTTTGATTCGAACAGTACTATTTGACTTTGTCAAATTTAAACATTATTTCCCTACAGTACCAATAGCAACGAGATTTCATCGGAATACACAGTCTCAAAATAAAATATCATATGCATGCTACATACATGGGTCGCCCAGAAACTTGTATGTTTCTGAATACATATCACTTGTTTGGTCTCGTATTGGGACTCAAACTGGTGACCAAGTTATCAAAATCGGTTTTATCATGCTTTTTACTTATTCGGTAAAATTTTCATGCTGCATAGTAACAAAATAAGCATTTGAACAAGAGAGAGGACAGGATATCTGTTTTATTTACCCCGTTAAGTCGTATTTGCTTAACCCCTTCATTTAAGTTTTATTTACTGTTATTCCCAATGAAAATTTTCACGATTGTGTGCCTATTGCGTACTTAATGTTTAAATTATTTTCACGTACTCCACGTTTTGGTGGTATTTTTGTTACTGTCTGCATTTGACTCTACGTTTCATTTATTCGAAACAGCATAGCGAGTACTGCAACTCATTCATACATGCGGCTCAATTGATGTGGTGTGTAAAATATATTATGTGTTTATTTGTATTTGTTTCACCCATTTGACTACTACGAGACAGTTTAGACTAACCTGTGGGGAAAGCCATCAATCGTAGCTTATTAAGAAACAAGTATATTCATGTTTGTCTGTATTTCCCTTTTGACTACCAAGCGACAGTTAAAACCGACCAATACGGAAAGCCGTCTATCATGGCATTTTAAGAACCTTGTTCATGTATATGTGTGTCAACCCATTTTGACTACATGCTCAGGTCGAACCTAACAGTAAGGTTCCGCCAGCAAACATGAATTTTAAGAAATTATTGCGTTGCCTCAGAATAAATATGTTATACCGCAGGATTGTGATCAGTACAATCCTAGACCCTGATGTCGTGCGATGCTCTAGCGACTCGTATTCGTTTCTAGAGTGCTTGTTATAGAGTGATTTGTCTGTAAGGCAATTACCTTGAAAACGAGCTCTTTTGCCTGGAAAAGAACCGTTTTATGCCATGTGCTACCTACATTGGTCCTCCTGAACGTAAGCGACCAATACACAGGCGTAGTTAGAGACTGGAATTCTAAAATTCCAGAAGCCTTTGATTTAAATTTTAAATCGAATTGCAGCAATCATACATTTTTTTTCATTTATGCTGCTTTATTATATTTTTTTTTCTAATTCAGGTTTGCAATAATCTGCTATGATCGGCAGTGTCGTATCTAAACGTTACGACTGCAAACTGTTTAACTTAGAAAATGCAAGGCACCTGTGAAATTCCTGGTATCTAAGCGTTGCATGGCAAGCTGTTTAACTTAGAATATGCATGACATGCGAAAAATTTTTTTTCGGTATCTAAGCGTTGTATTTACAAACTGTTTAACTTAGAAATAGCACGGCATCCGTAACATACGGGTATCTAAGCGTTGCGAACACAAGCTGTTTAACTTAGAAGTTGCGCGGCATCCGTAAATTTTTTTCCGAGAATCTAAGTCTTGCATGGCAAACTGTTTAACTTAGATTAATGCATGCTTCCATAAAATCAGCGGTAACTAAGCATTGCATGGCAAACTGTTTAACTTAACGTATGCCTGCTTACTTCCATTTTGAATATCTTGTTCAGAGCGATGTTGCATCGCTGGTGAGGTGACTAGCACCGTAAGTCAATTAACTACATTTTTTTTCAATTAATGGGACGGATACCGTCGGACTTCCATGTCACTGAGTGACGGTTTAACTACAGTACTGGTTACCCTGGGCAAATCAATAATTGATTCGCTAGGTTATACGTCTGCACTTACAACACTAAGTTCACGTGCGGTTGTTGCCAACCAGGAAACAGTAGCTTCCAGCATGCGGTAGATCTTTCAAGGTGTTCACTACAACCTGAATAAACGTGTGTAATCTGTTCCTTAGGAACTTACATGTGAGGCACTTTGAATTTAGTGTAACCGTCAATTTGAAGTTACGTCTGGATTCCAGATCTTAAGCGTACCTCACTTCTAATCAAGTTGGATTCACATAGCGAATCATTTTACGTAATTAACGTTAAGTGCGCTTTACCATAGGTAGCAGCAGTGTGATTACACGTTAGTAACTTTACAATTTGTAAAAAGGAATGTTTTCCCAACTGAATAACTTTACCATAGGTAACAGGAATATTTTCTAAAGTAACAAGCTTCACCATAGGTAATAGCAATGCGATTTTCGAATTAATAAGTTTTGCAATGAGCATTAGCAATGTCTTCCAAGTTAACTGAGTTTTACAATGAGTAAGAGGAATGTTTTCCAAGTTCACTGAGCTTTACAATGAGTAATAGGAATGTTTTCCAAGTTAACTGAGCTTTACAATGAGTAATAGGAATGTTTTCCAAATTAACTGAGCTTTACAATGAGTAATAGGAATGTCTTCCGATCAATAAGTTAATATGTGTTTCCCCATTAACTTAAGAAATTTCGCATTTTCAAGTTTGGATAGCAAGTGTCAACTAATTTATAAGTGTCGTGGCAAGGAGGGGTGGGGTGTATAATTTAAACAGATGTTTTCACCACAAGGCTAGGAATCATATATCTTTTTATTCATTAGTCCTGGATCATGATGGAATGATCCCTGTTCTATGATTCAGCCTCTTTTCTCCATTCATCTGCCATCCTGACACTTTACCACAATTCATTGTATGTTGCACAATTTTCAGTTATGTGCAACATAAGTTATGTTGCATTTACACATATTTTAGGTTTATCTGAAAGCATGTCACAATTATTTACACTTTTGTATATGTTTGTGACCTTATACATGAATTAAATGATTTTATTTCATAGAACATTGTTTCAGAATTTTCTTTTCTTGTTTTAAAGAAGAAATGTTCTGTATTTTCCCACTATAGAGTGAGTTCGCTAAATTTAGCTTCTTGGGTGGGTAGCAACTGTTGCCATGGTCAAGGGTGAGTCGTCCTGACCTATTTTGACCATCCCTTCCACCTGCTGATGGCTGCCCTTGAGCCTGGTCACTCTCTCTGAGGGAACGGGGTGGGCAATAAACGAAAGTGGTCGGTGGGTTGAAAGGGTTGGGGGTATGGCTCTGGGCCATGCTGGCTTGATCATACCTCAAAATGCGGCCTGGTCGAGGCCATGTAAACAATAACTGATGGTCACTATATGAGCAGAGGGGGTGAGCTAGGTCCCTAGGAAAAGAGACAGCCCCTTTTCGTGACGTCAAGCCTGAACTTTGCACCCATTGGTTTTTCCAATATCCGTTTTCGGGTCACAATATTTCGGACCTGGGAAATTTCGGGGATTTTTCCCGCACACGAAATTGTGTACTTCCATCCGACAGTTCTTTTCGTTTTGTGCTTCCCAAATTTGTTTTCCATGGATCCCCCACAGAAAAAGATGGCACCTAAGGAGGAACGGAGCGCTGTGGGGAACATGCCTCGCTATATGAGGGACTTTTTGCGACTGCTGTCACTAAATTTATTAGTGTTCGGGACCTGCCTGGAGCACTACAGGTACTGCGAGCGAACCCCCGCATTGTTCCGTGAATGCCCTCATCGTTCCGTGGAAGAGACGCCGTACTCGCCGATATTACCCGGCGAGGATCCCCTCGACTATGTGCTGCGTCTCTTCTACATGGAAGTAATATTGGAGGATCCCGGACACAATGTGCTGGTGGACGGTGTTCCTCCCGAAGAAAGTCCACGGGACCAGCAACTTAGATTAAGTTCCCACTATTTAACGTGCAGCCCCATAACGGCAAGACGGTGTCTACATTGCCGTTATGTAACCTTCCCTCCGTTTCCACATGGAACCGAAGAGTTCGCTCCATATTTCTGGCGGGCGGTCAACGCCGAAAACACCTTCTTCATGCAGCAAAACCTGCATCGAGCCCTAGCGCAGCATGAAGAGGCCGCCCGTCAGCAGGAAGCTTTCCTGCTAAACAACCAGTTGCCGGACGATCTCTCCGACTTCTTCCCGGACCACCTGCTAGAAAGTTTGCCGCCGCTGCCGGACCTCGCCCGCATCTATCATATTCAAGACCCTGATGACATCGATGCGGGAGCCTCCGGCAGCGGCGTCCAGCAGTGCCGTCGCCCTGAACCTTGTAGGCTCGATTGCCCCGTCTGTCATGATGGGCATTACGGTAAGAAAATTTTCTTATTCTATTATTTTAATCAAATTTTCTATCAAAATTTTCGCCATGTGATGTTTAACTTTTATTCACATGCTGGTTAGTAAATATTACTTTTGATTTGCTGGAAGTGGAAATGATACTATCAAATTTGTTTATGCAAAATATTTCCTTTTAAACAACTTCCAGAAGCTTAATTAAATCTGTATCACAATATTATGCGATTTAAGCTTAATTATTGACTGTAATGAGTCCTTAAAAAAAATCTAATGCGATATATGCAATTGAAAATATATTATTGCTTCTCGAGCAAGAAAATGTCGTTTTTTTTTGACAAGTACTTTTTTCTATCCCAAAAGTATTTTAACTTTTAATTCAATGGTTCTCAAAAGTAAAACTGAGTTACTTTAAAGCAAAATGCTTATTTTCAAGTTTTCTTGGTATAGGCACTATGAATCGTAGGCCTTTAAGTAAGTTACATTTACATGAAATGGTATAAAATCAATTTCTATTTATTTATATGTTGTTTTATTAACAATGTGTTGCTAATTTATTTGAAGCACTGGAAGAGGAATTTCTACGAACTGGTTTTAAAATAAATGAAACTGCAATTTTTGTTTCATGATCCATTTCCTTATGGATGTGAAATGCAAATATTGCTTACTATAAGTAGTAATTTTAATTTTATAATTCATATCCTTATGGATGTAAAATTAAACCGTATAGCATAGCTATGAACAGTTCGTTCAACTTCCGTTTCATAATAGTTAGATAATTTATGCCTTTAAAATAATTAAAGTAGTATCTGCTTAGGACCTTCATTTTTTTCCTTGATTTAAGAAATGGATGTCCTTAAATGCTGTTTACATTTTCCATTCGTGAAAGGGAATCCGTGCCATGTAGTGTTGTCATTATTTATTTGTATAATAACTTTAATTTGGCTAGGTAGTCCGAACTGGACTCCTATATAGCCTATTATTTATTTATGTGGCACCGTTTCCGTTTCAAGAATAACATACTATCTAGAATAACTAGAGTGTGAGTCAAATGCAAGTACTGAAATTATTCAGTAGGGGGGGGGGGGGAAGTGGTGTTTTAAATCTTAATAAAATTTGTTTACCGTACAAGTTTGCATAGTACGTATACGATTAAATGAGATAAAACATAAATTTTGAATGTCCGGTAACCATCCGGTAAATATTGGGAATGAAACTTTACAAAATCCTTGGTTTTGAAATTTTAGCCGCTATGAGCGCGGCAGCGCAAACTAAGCGCTAAAAGTAGATTAGGCTCTCTGCGCGTAGGAAATTAAATTTCCGCTGCGCATTCGAACTCTAAATGATGAATTTAAAATGGTAGTAACTTATAGTCTTAAGAAAATGAATATTCTATTTGTTTCATTTAATTTGATTAAGCATTAAATCCTTTAACTGGGGGGTGGGGGGGTAGTATCACTCGCGAAGTTGTCATGCTGTTATAACAATTTATGTCGGGAAGGAACATGTTCCAGCTGTATTCAAAAGCTTGAACATCCTAATCCAGTATACCGATTTGCAGTGATTTCCCTCCATGTTGTTCTTATGAACGTGAGAGAAATTAAGGTAACAGCATGTATCGCTATATGCGAAAATGTATACTTACATTGAACCAATTTACATGTCAATTTCACATGCATTCATAATTTTATGAATTGGGTTTTAATCTTTGTCGTTCAATTTTCTTTATTTAGATGATCCAGACAGTGACAGCGATTAACGCCGTAGCCATGTCTCGACTGCCCGCTACCATGTAAGCGGTGTAGTCAAGCGCGACGTTGCTCACCCTGAATTCAGGGTTGTATATATTGTACATATTTTATATTATTTTATTATTTTTTCTCTATTTTATTTTGTATGGTGAAGGGCAATGTCATGTATTATATGATCATAGATCTCTGAAAGTTCTTCCAAATTAAATTTCTTATTTGTTTATTAACTTTCTACATGAAATCTTAAAAGTTTTAATCAAAATTAAATTTCCCTGTTTTCAAAGTTTTGATAGACCTCATTTTATCATGACCAAGTATTAAATTCATACTTCTTAAATCTGTGATCGTACAATGTTTTTATATGTACTAATTTTGATCACTTTTATGTCAGGAATTATTTCATGTTTATTGTATATAGTCAATGTTCAATGTTTTATTAGTTTATTGTCTGACTATTCTCATTTATGTTGCAATTTTATTTTTTATGCTTACATTTACCAGTATATATTTATTTCTGATTTTACTTTGTTTTGCAACATTTTTTATTTTAATGTTCGTAACCGTGACTTACCGTAAAGAATTTAATTTTACGTCAAAATTGCTTTTGGTTACTAATGTTTTCTTCAAATACAATTTTCTTAGTCAAAATTACTAAATTTAATTTTCTTAAACTTCGACCCTTTTATTAATTTCAATTTTCTTGAATATTTCTTTTCTTTGATAAAATTTATTTCAAATTTTCCTTCTACTGTAATTTATGGTGACGACATGGTTGTGTATTTTCATTTTTATTTTATGATTTTCCACGTCTTTGTTGCAAATTTTGTATAACATGTCTGTACATATTTTATTTCAATTAACCTTATGTTAATTATTTTCTGTGATTTAAGATAAGATAAGATAAGATGAATTTTATTTGCACAATGGGCAAAAGGGAGTTGGGAAGGGCAAGCCTCTTACACCCGTCCACAAAATTACAAAAAAGTAACTAAGAGAAACAAGAAATACAATCCTAAAAAGTAAACACAGAATTACAAAGTATTAATGAAAAACAAAATACAATTCCAAAAAGTATACAATGGAGGTTGGGAGAAACCTGAAAAAAAAAATAATAAGCGTCAAATCCTAGGCGGAGCGATGACTCATAATTGGGTAATCCCCAGTGATAGCCGGCAAGTGAGCCGTAAATCCCATCAACAAATTAAAGGTTTAAATAATATTCCTACGCAAAAATTTATCCAGGCAAGTGGTCTTCAAGCGAGTTTTGAAAACGGATAGGCTGTTTGACTCGACCACTGATAATGGCAGACTATTCCAACAATTAACCACGCGATTGCAAAAAAAGAATTTTCTAGTATTTGTACGAAATTTCTGAACTACGAGCTTCCACGGATGACCTCTGGTATAATTTTCAGGGCGGAATTCAAAAAAGAGTGACGAGTCCACCTTTAAATTACCACGTAATAGAAGATAAGTAAGACATAGATCTGCTCTCAGCCTTCTAAGTTCGAGTGATTCGATACCCAGCATCCTAAGGCGATTACCATAAGTTACGTCCCTAAAACCTTTCAGGTTTTTTGTAAAACTACGTGAACTGACTCAACATGGTCAATATCTCTTAATAAATAAGGAGACCAAACAGAGCTCGCATATTCAAGCAATGGTCTCACAAAGACTTGGAAAGCCCAAACCAGAGTAGTTGGGTCACCAGAGCGAAAGTACCTTTTTATAATAGCAGCACGCTGTTTTGCAGTTTTAACGATTTTATATTTATATATATATTTATATTTTATATTTATTTACTATGTTCTTGTAAATAATTTCATGTTCATTTTGTCTTATCATGTTGCAAATACTTACTGTTTTTATGTCTTGTTTATACGTGTTTACGTATACATATTTTTTTTCGAATTTTAATGTTTGTACATATTTTCTTTTCTTTATAAAGGATAGTATTTTCTTAAACAATCTACGAGTTTCTGTCTCAAAAGTTATTTTATATTACATCCTGAAACATATTAGACTTAGCTAGTTTCATGTATTTTATGCAATGTAACGTGTTCAGTATCATGCACTGTGAATCAAAACTGCGTAGGTGACTGGTCTAACAATCATGCGTTGGTTTCAGAAAGGAACTTCCGTTTTCACTCACTAGGGTCCCCGCGTGCAGAGCGCGTGAACGCTCCTTCACGATGACGCCATGTTTTCTTTGTTCTCCGTTGGATACGCAAAGAATTACTCATCCTCAACGTTTGCCTCTTCCAAATGCCGATGCAGCCTGATTTCTGGGGTAGTTACACTGCTACGGGCATTATAACCATGCGTAGAACCAAGCATTCTTTGTTTATTAAGTTCGTAATCTATTTTACGGTATTTTGTAAATAAGCGGCCGATTTTGACTCGACGCGTTTACGTTTCTTGGTTAGACTCGTTTCTGAACCGTTAGCTGCATCATCAGGCTCGGAAGGCGTAAACGTTGGTGGTTGAATCTCCCATAAATGATCTGTCGGATCTTCCGAAAGTTTTGCTATTTACTGTTGTAATTTTATTTCAGCTTCCATCAAGGTACCATTAAGCTGCTCCGATAAATCCAAATCGGTAGGTCCGTTAAAAGGAACAGGTTGGTTATTCGTTCTTAGATTGTTCACATGTGCGCGAACGACTTTTAATGGATCCAGCAAATGTACAATACGAACGATAACATTATTAACAAATTCCATTACTCTGAACGGTCCCGTCCATGCTCGTAATATTTTTTGAGTAATTGGTAAAAAGTCGCGCAATAATACGTAATCGTCCACCATGTAGCGGTACGGACGTGCACTGCGATCATAAAAGTTTTGTTGTCTCTTAACTGCTTTCCAAGTATGCGCTCGAGCGATTTCGAATGCTGCTTGTAGTCTACTCTCTAGACGTACTATAGTGTCATCACTATCATAGCAGATTCGTGGTGGTTCGAAAGCTAATGCACTAGGCAATCTAAATTCTGAACCATGATGTAAATAATGTGAGCAGATTAGCGTGGTTGAATTAGGGCACGCATTTAGCGCTATAGTCACTAATTATAGATACTCACACCAATTTTCTGGACAACTTGCAGAAATTTTACGCAATTCTGTCTCTATTCTCTTATTTGCGGCTTCTACCGTTCCTCCTACCCACGATGTGTTAGAAGTGAAATTTATCTGTTTAATATTGAACAAATTTGACAATCTTGCCACAATAGCGTTGTTTATCTCACTTCCGTTGTCTCCACGCAATTGCACGGGTGGTCCAAATCTAGCTATGAGGTGAGAAAACAACTTATTAGCTATTGTTTCTGCTTTCTTATCGGGAATTCCGACTGCAATTACGTAACGACTGAAGTCGTCAATTAACGTCATTATGAAGACGTTCCTGTGAACGCTTTTATTCAAGGGTCCAATGAGATCCAAGCTCCATGAATGACCTGGTCTCTGGAGGGGTTGATAGGCTCTTAGCTTAGCCTTTAGTGGCTTGTTAGGTCTAACGTAAGCTTGACATATTTGACAAGTTTTAACGTAATGTGCGATATCGTCCATAATTTTAGGCCAATAGCAATATAGCTCTATTAATTCTCTAGTTTTTGTGGCTCCGCGATGTCCGGCGCCAGGTGAGGAATGGTAATCCCGGATACAATAGGTCCGTAGAGATTTTGGTATACACATCTGTGCTAGATTGTGCATACGACCTTTCTTTGGGTCTGCTAGTCGAATTCTGTATAGAATTCCGTCATAATCTTTTTAAAAGATGTTTCGCTTGTTAGAAGCGTCGATCAGATCTTCAGATGACTGATCTTTAAGTCGTTTAATTATTTGGCCTAAGAATGGATCGTTTCGTTGCTCCGCCGCTAAGTGTTGTCGTGTCCAGTCAGGAAATTGACTGCCCAACACAGCGACTGGTATCTCTATACGATAGCGCGTCGGAAACCGCTAGAAGTCGGCCCGACTTATGACGTAAGATGAATTCATATTCCCTGAGTTGAAGTAAGATTCTTTCTAATTTGGGAGGGAGGGTAGAGGCACAATAAAGATAGCAAATTGCTAAATGATCTGCGGTTAGGAAAAACATCTTATAAAGTAAATAACAACGAAATGAATCTATACAATGTATAATCGCTAGAATTTCTCTTGTAGTAGTTGTTTCCTTCGGTTCCGCCTCAGTGAAGGTTCAGTAAGTGTAGGCTAACGGATAGTTTATACCTCCGTGATATTGACTTAACAACCTCCGTTCGCTATTCCACTGGCGTCGGTTTCAAGAAAAAAGGGTTTAGAAAAATCTGGGTGCTTAAGCGTTGCAGCTTTTATCATAGCTCGCTTAAGTTCTTGAAATGCTCTTTCTTCATTTTTGCCCCATAGAAATTTACAGTTTTTTCGTGTTAATCTGGATAAAATCTGTGGCATTTCGGCGAATGAAGGAATGTGTCGCCTATAGAAATTTACCATACCTAAGAATGAACGGACTTGCTTAGGTGTCTTAGGCGTAGGATAATGTTGCATAGCCTTTGTTTTATCGCTATTGGGTTGTATCCCATTTTCGTCTAGCACAAAGCCTAGGAATTTAACCTATTTGCGTGCAAATTCACAATTTTCAACGTTGAGTTTTAGTCCTGAACGAGCGACTAGTTCTAGTGCTCGATTCACATGACTGATGTGAGTTTTAAGATCTGGACTACTCAGGAGACAATCGTCAAGATAGACGGTACAATAGGCTCCTAGCACGTCTGCAAATATTTGTTGTGCACAAAATTAGAAGTGCGCAGGCGCTGTTTTAAGGCCCATTGGGAGCCGGTTGAAGAAATAGGTTTTAGAATTAGCAGAGAAGCACGTCTTAGGTTTAGCTGATTCCGCTAATTTAAGTTGATAAAATCCGAACTTAAAGTCTAAGCGTGTAAAATACTTAGCTCCGCTAAGGTGAGCCATAATTTCTGTCACAGTAGGTATTGGAACACTTACACTTTCAACAACAGAATTCAAGCCGCGTAAATCTACGACTACGCGATAACCAGTTGGCCTTCTCTTTATCATTAGACAAGGAGATAACCATCCTGATTTTCCTTCTTGAATTATTCCTACTCTCTGCTTTTCGTCAACATATTTATTCAATAATTCACGCTGGTGAAATGGAACTCGGTACATTTTAGAACTTACTGGTTGTGACTCGCCAGTATCTATAGGAATTTCGAATCCCTCATAACATCCTAAGTCAAAATCGTTTTTAGAAAATGAATCTTGATGAATTTTAAGCATATCTAGAAATTCTCCCGTTTCCTCCCTGTTTAAATCTGGAAACGTGAATCTATGTTTTAAAATTTCCCATTCCGCATCGAGTTCTGCCTTGGATTTTGGCTTGGGAGTGTCAGTTAGGCTACTAACTGGCACCTCCGATGAGCTTTCACTCGGTTTAGATTGGTTTTGGGAAGTCTCCATGGGACTTGAGATTTGAGATACCTCGATAGGACTTGCGGTTTGAGCTTTCTCAATGGGACTTGCGGTGGGCAAATTTGAATTTGATGAAGCCAAAGAAGCGTCATCCTCGTACTCGATAATAGCTGTCGTGTACGTACCTAGGATAGCACCCGCCTTTAGTTCTACGTCAAATCCATTAAGATTTATATACATACTGGAATTATGTGGGAGTTGTGTTAACAAGACTGTGAGCAAGATGTACAGGAAATTTTCAGGTTGGAATACTCCTGTCTGTATTTCTGGATACGGAAAATACAAACTTTCCGTTATTCTACTCTCACGATTTGATGGAATTATTTCGTCTCTTAACAAAGATACAGTAACATCTATTAAATGTTGTTTAGGTGTACAATTCCATGTAGATTTAGGATTATCATCGGTTTCTACATCTGTAGCTACGTTAAGTGATGCTACGTAAATGTGATTGGGTTTATAAAATTCCCTGTTTATTATTTCCTTATTTTGATTATAGGCTACATGAGCTAATGCTGGTGTAGGCGACATTTGAAATTTTAAATCGCCTATAGTTAAGACGTTATCTTGGCAATTTAATGCTAACAAATCTGATTTATTCGACATGAAATCGTTTCGTAATAGTACTGAAATGTTACCAAATGAACCATCAGGAACAATAATAAATTCTTGATTTCTAGAAAATTCACACTTTTCTATAGTTTCTATCAGTTTTAATCTGACGATTTCCGACCCCAACCAAATTGACTGGTGTGGTCATCGGAATTAAATGGCATTTAACTCTAAAATCCGTAAGCATGCGTTATGCTGCTGTGTTCGTAATTAACAAAAGTGAAGATCCTGTGTCTAATAAACAGATTTCTGGCCTATTACCAACGTCGAACACTAAGTGTGGACGTGAATATTTAACCTTAGTTTTATTTAAAACTGTGTTCACTTGAACGTTATCAGCGTTAGACACTGTTTGCTCCGAGTCGAGTGATGCTTCTCGTTGCTGCTCCAACTCGTGGCTAGTATCAACCTCGGACGCTAGATGGTGCTGCTTGTACCATCTGTTGCACGGTTGAGCGGAAATGCTCGTGAGCAAGTTTCCTCGCTCTCCCAACGATGAGTGTTTCGCTGGTGACGCATTTGGGTCGGCAACCTTTTTGCTGTCCCAAAATGTTAAGCAGATTGTATTTTCAAACGTTCCTACAACTGTTGGGATTCTAATTTTCCAAGCTTTCTGCGTTGTTGGTGAAATACCAATAGATGTGCCGGAAGGCATGTTAACTCCGTCTTTATAAAATGAATCATCCGTATGTTTAAACTGAACTGTGCGTTCGTGACCTAATAAAGCAATAACTATCGGCTTTTTAGTATCAACTGGGTTTAATTCAGAATGAAAATTTGTAGAATCTAAACCATCTTCGAACAGAGTTACTACTACAGAATCACAAGTTAAACAATATTTATCATTTACTGTGTTTAAAGCATTTGTAAATTCATTTACGAGATTTTTGTTACTCTCTATAGCCCTTGCTACATATTTTGATGGAACTTTGCCAAAGTATGACGCTAAGCGTGGTAACGCTAGCGTGCGATCTGTCAAAGCAAGTTTTTGCTGGTGCCATTCGACGTTTGAATACAAATCTAGCATTAATTTATTTGCAACTTCGGAAAATAATGAAACCATTTTACGTTTAAAGAATGAGCATTATTTATCTCATTAGTTTGATTAAGAGGAGTTTGAGCTTGAACTGAGCTGACGTGTGGATTTTGATCGTCATTATTGCTCTGTTCTGACTGATTTAAGTTTAGTTCTGAATCCCTGTTCACATTCAGACTACTAGCTCGTTTTTTGAATTGCAACTACTTTGACATGAGTCATTGGGCTCATTTACGTCTGTAGTGTGTTGTGGAACACGGTTTTGGCTGTTGTTATTTTGTCGTTGCTGATTTTGGTTCTGATTTTGATTTTGATTTCTATTTTGGTTTTGTTCTTCCCGTTATTATTATTATTATTATTACCGGAATTTTGATTTTATTGCCCATTATTGTAACCATTGTTATCGTTATTGGTAGTGTTAGTTTGGAATGCATATGGGTTATTTTTCCTGTTGAACTGAATAGAATCCCTATTGTCAAAAACAGAAAAATAATTTCCGCGTTTACCACGGTTATTTCCCCTGTAACGGTTACCTCCGCGACCGTTTCTGTTGTTAAATTTATTTGTTGGAAATCCTCCTTCTTGTTTAGATTTGTCCCAACGTTGCCGTACTGTATGTAAGTTTTCGTTTTTTGTACGACATTCTCGTTTTAGATGCCCTGTGGCTCAACAACGGTAGCAGATTTTACCCTGGTTTGTGTTAGTGTTAACTGCGCTAACTTTAGCTTCAACATTTTTAGGTTTAGCGTTGCTAAGCTTAGTTATGCCTTTCTCTAAGGAATTCATTTTATCTAGCATTGTGCCAAAAGCTAAATTGTTACCTTCCGCATTAGAAAGTTGTTTAGTGCCTGATTTATCCGAGTTACGATCATTTTCATCGCCTTGATATCCAGCTAAAACTGAACGTTTATAAATGGCTGAATTATACGTATCCCTGAAAGTAGTATGCATTTGTGATGTTACATGAGTTTCAATTTCCCGTGGCATGGCGTGTAAAAATACTGAACACATACCATCATCCTTAGCTAGTTGTTTAAAAGCTCGTTGTGCATCCGAATCGGAAGGTTTAACTCTCCAAAGTTGTGAAGCCATTTTCTCTAGCCTGGCAGCGAAAAGTTCGATAGTTTCTCCCTGCTTGAGTCGCGCTGTGTGGAACGACGTAGGTGTGACAATTTCACCTCCGCAACCAAATCGTATCGACTAAAATTTCTTTAAAGCTGTCCCAATTTCGGGAAGTGGCTATATGCAGATTCATGGCTAAATAAATTGCAACTGGACCTGTACATTTACTACATGCAGCTGAGACTAGTTCTGAATCCTGTAGTGAAGGATCGAATGTTCGCAAATTTTCGACCATTAATGCAAAAGCGAAAATGTGTAATGAGTCATCCCCTGCAAAAGGACGGATAGCTCTTTTGGCTGCTCGTAATTCTTCCCAAAGTCTAGATTTAGTTTGTGAATCTCTAGTTTGAATAGTTTTTAACACTTCTAAATGATTATCATTTACTGCCTTAAGATTATCACTATTTGATTGCAAGCATACTGCTAAAGTATGATCTAAAATCTTTTGAAGGCGAGAATCATCCATTGAATCACCCTGTCGTCCGCTACTATGGTTAGGGGTTAAATTTAGTGGAGTTTGATTTCCATCTGAAATTTGGGAGTTTATTACTACATTTGGAGTAATAGGAACACGGGAATGATTTGGCATTTGCGAATTTATTGGCACTTGAATATTAAGCGGTGTTTGAGCGCTTGTTTGTATTTGCAAGGTAGGCATAGTTGCTGTTAAGATTGGTGTTACCCGATTGTGCTGTGGCGTTACTAAATTTAACGGCACTGTTTGGGTTAATGGCGTATTTTGGTTTAATGGCACATTTTGATCAAATGAAACATTATCATTTAGTGGCAAGTTATAGCTAAATGGCGCATTTTGGTTAACGTGCACCTGATTATTTGGTGACACTTGATTATGTACTGGTACTTGAGTACTAAGTGGTACATGGGAATTTAAAGGTACTTAATTTGCACGTTTATTACGTGGAAATCTAGATCTAGTTCGATCTTTAGCGTTACCCTTATTTTGAGCTGAGCGATTTGCTGAGCGAGATTGAACTCGTTTAGGAGGAGGCAAATTTACTGCATCATCGATCTCGTCGATGGTATCAGAATACTCTGATTCTGTATCCGATTCATTTTGAGTAGTATTAGTATTGTCTAGATTAGTAGTACTGACTGAAGCATCTGTGAATTCCACAAAATCTTGGCAATTTACTGGCCTTCTAATTTGTCTGCCTCTCAAAGAGACTTGAACTGTGCCCCAAGCACGATTACTTCTAGTTCTAGGCATTATTTAACTAGATTTTACCAGATTTAACTAGATTTAACTAGATTTTAAGTAAATATTTAAGCTTAAAGTAGATTTAAACTTAATTTGTAGCACAAGTCTTAAGTTTTAAGCACTTTGAAAATTTTGTACAATTTTCTACAAATTTGCACCAAAATGATGATTTTTCCCTTTAAAAATGGAAATATCCTTATTTTCCAAAATTTTAACACCTGAAGTCGGCAATAATTTGGCGGTGGTTATTTTAAGACCAACCACGATCAGTTTCACACAAAATTAGCACTGTAGTGACTAATAAACCAAATGCATTGAACTAACTTTAGGCCTATAAGTTTAACCCAAATTTAACCAAAATTTCCTCTTATTGTGGAAAATTCAAAGCAAATACACTTTAAATGCATACAAGATAATACACTTGAGCATATTTCATAGCATTGAACATGTCAATCAACCATTTTCATAAACATTTGCAAGATACAAGCAAAATCAACAATGTTATTTTCTAACAAAGCTTAACCAGCGCTATTTTCGTAAATAGGCTACTAAATTTTCCCGTACTTTTGATTGTTAAAATTCTGTTTACAAACAAACCAACTATCGTTGTTGACTATTGAGTAAAAAAAAACAGACCCGAATTTTAACGCTAAAATTTCGGCTTTTAAAGGACTGTAAAGTGCGGAAAATGGCAGTATTTTTTATAAAATACAACTGAATGCTCTTAAATTATTAGTATTATTTTCTCTTTTCGGGCATTAGGAGAATTGAATCACACTTACGACTCCATTGTAATGTTCTATTCCAGTGACCATTTGACTAGAATAAACATTATCGTCTAGGATGGCATAAGGGCAAACAATTGTATAAAACACTAATCAAGTATAAAATAGGTAGGCTAAAAAATAAGCAAACATCCAATTATACTGGGCCTTTAATCGACACTGCGGTGTACACAATATTGACCCCACAATATGGCCAATTAAATCTGTGACAGATTTGTTATGATTTGATTGTATGATTACAATTATCGGCAATGAGTCGAACGAATGGCGTTACGGATTAAGTCGAGCGGTAAACCTAATCATTATGATATTCTCTATGTTAATTAAAGGAATCTCGGGTTAATTTAGTAGCGTACGGATTGGTACTAGTTAAGCGTAAACAACATAAGCTATCGCTAATCAATCAGAATACTTAGCTCTATAATAGAAGCTTGAGTGCGGCCATGGGCCCACGGTTTGGCTGGGCGGCGAAGCCTCGTCGCTAACCCGGCACGGAAATCTGCCTGGCGTACTTCTGGATTGCGGCCTTCGGAATTTTGACTGGCGTGAACTAGCTAACAACAGGTAAGCGGCTGGTGATCGGATGATATCACGCATTCCGAGGATCGGCTTAAATACTGTGGCGTTATCGGCCATGATCTATCCATTGTAGTATTGATTTATTATTGAAATGCTAAATATAGTAACATTTGGACAGCTTGGGCCCTTATCGTCAATTGGGACCTCTCCGCCTGTCAATCATTCTATTGTTTGTTTTTTTTGTTTTTTTTTTATTTAAATAAATTTACATTTTTAACAACACAAAAAAAAAAAGAAAAAACCAACAAGGAACAACAAAACAATAAAGGACAAAAAAAAAACCACAGTGCAATATAAATACATTTTCACTATTAAAATTCATCCAATAAAGAAATGATTTTTTCCCACTGAATTTTTTTTGTTATTTTGTCTGCCAACATAATAGGAACAGTTTTCACTATACTAAGTTCTGTGTGAATTATACTATTAAGATACTCGGCTCATGCATTTAATAAATGTATGATATTATGCAATATGCATCCAATTAATTAGAATAGAATAGAATAGAGAACCCGACGGTGCAAGCAAAAGCCAAGAAGCACCCACCCCCCCTCCCGCCCCCAAACCCACACACACACACACCCAAACCAAGGACCAACCACCAGGAAAAGCCTAAGCAAGAAAACGGTCCAGCCGACTTTTGAAAGCATCGAGCGAAGTGGAAAGAACAACCGAAACAGGAAGGGCATTCCAAGCCTCGACCACGCGTTCTGAGAAAAACCGGTGCCGAACCTTACCAGAGGAGACACTTCCACAGAGTTTGAGGGAATGCCCCCTGGTCAAAGTGTGAGAGAGACAAAAAAAGTCGGCAGCCTGGACGTCAATAAGGTGGTTTAATATTTGGTAAGTGAGAATAAGGTCACCCCGGAGGAACCTGGTTTTGACCGAGGTCAAGTTTAGTTTGCGAAGTCGTTCATCATAAGACAAATTTTTGAGGGGAAGGCACCATTTAGTAAGGCGGCGTTGACAAGTCTCAAGACGGGCGAAGAAAGAAGCATAACAGGGGCGGCCAACCTGAGAGCAGAATTCGAGCGTAGGGCGAAGGAAGGTTTTGTACAGGAGAGCAAACAGCTTAGGTGAGCCAGCAGAGAAAGTTTTAAGAATGTAGTGGGCTTTTTTGAAGACTTTGCCGATGATGTAATCAGTATTGGCATGAAATTTCAGGGAAGAATCAACCAAAATGCCCAAGTCCCTATGGGACGTGTTAGTAGAAAGGGTAGTTTTAC
Source organism: Lithobius niger (assembly GCA_023313725.1). Taxonomy (NCBI): domain Eukaryota; kingdom Metazoa; phylum Arthropoda; class Chilopoda; order Lithobiomorpha; family Lithobiidae; genus Lithobius; species Lithobius niger. Next base: position 1,468 of record JAHWFP010072401.1, on the reverse strand, counting down.
CAAGGTGATAGCTGCAGTGAGGGTTGTTATGGCCAAAATGCAGCACCACGCATTTGAGAGGATTAAGGGCAAGACAGTTTTTGGTCGACCAGGTGGCAATAGCGTCGATGTCTTGCTGGAGATCTTGGTGAAGAAAAGCGGGAGAGAGAATTTTCAGGTCGTCCGCATAGCTTCTGCTAAAGGATCGGATGACGGAATGGAGGTCGTACAGGAAAAGGTTGAAAAGAAGGGGGCCCAGAACAGACCCCTGGGGGACCCCCGAGATAACGGGGACCCAGTCACTAGTGGGACCTCTGAGACTAACACGTTGTCGTCTATGAGAAAGATAAGAACTGATCCAAGCAATATATGTTTTAGGAAAATTCAAAGAGGACAGTTTGTGAAGGAGGATGAAATGGGAGACGGAATCAAAGGCTTTCCGAAAGTCGAAGAAAACAAGATCACATTGCACCCCTTTGTCCAATAAGGTGGTAAGGTGGTTGTAAGTTTCAAGAAGGTTGGATTGGCAGGAGCGGCCCGGGAGGAAACCGTGTTGGAACTCAAAAACAATATTGAGACGTTGACAAATGCACATGACAGATTTATGGAAAAACCTTTCAAGAATTTTAGACGCGACACAGAGCAAACTAATCGGGCGATAATTATTTACATCATGGAGGGAACCACCCTTGTGTACAGGAGTGATATTTGCATCTTTCCAACGGGTAGGGAAGGTGCAGGAGGAAAAGGAACTTTGAAAAATCAAGAAGAAGGGGGTAGCAAGAGAATTTGCACAAGATTTAAGAAAGAGAGGGGAAATGCCATCAGGGCCGCTGGAAGAATCCTCCCTTAAAGCAATGAAGGCATTTTCCACATCTGAGCACAGAAAAGGAGCAGGAAGGAAAGCAGCGTCAATTGGAGAGCTGGGGGGGTGGGGCAAATAAGACGAAGCAAAGTGAGAGCCAAATTCGACCGCAATATCTCGGTCATCAAGCAGAGTAGGACCGTCGTTTCTTTTCAGACAGGTAGTGGGGGCAGTCTTTCGATTACGGTTAACATAAGCAAAAAGGGACTTAGGGTTCGATTTTGCTTTGAGAATGAGGGATTCCTCGTAACTGCGACGAGCGGTGCGAAACCCGGAAACGGCAGCACTCCGGGCAGCTTTGAACAGCGCCATATTAGAAGGGGAGGGGAAATCACGCAGGCGATTGTAGGCACGTTTTTTTTGCCTAATCAGGGACCTGATGTTTTGGTCCATCCAGGGCGGAGCACTTTTGGTAGATGGGGCACACATAGGAATGAAGCTCTTAATAACATCAAGAATGAAAACCTCTAAAATTTCAAGTTGGGTGTCCACGTCCCACCCCCCAAGCTCAGCAGGCCAGTCAATACAGGAAAAAATATCATTAATTAACGTATAGTCAGCTTTCCTATAATTGGGACGGGGACCGCCAGGAAGATTAATGTGAAAAACAATTTCGAGATCATA